>JAUZNJ010108048.1:0-20415 GCA_034780135.1 Jordanella pulchra | reverse complement strand
TATATATGTATATTTATATATAGGGGGTTGTGGTGGGGGGGGGGTGTTAGGTCGCTAAAATAAAAGACAGCTCTTTACAGGAAGTTGAAGGTATACAGATTAAAGTAAGGGTCATCAGGTGAGGCCTCTCTGCTGCACTCTGCTGGTCAAAGAGCACAAGTGCAGGTTATGAACTTCTGCTACAGGTAGCATTATTTGCAGCAATTATTAATGAAAATAGGTAAATACTAGTATAAAGTTCCGAACTTGGGTCCCTCCTAACCAGGTGGATTTTTTTTCGGTGTGAAACTAAAATGCTTTATAGTCTTTAATTGAAGAAAAAGCCTAAAGTTAAAAATGGAGCAACCAATATTTTTATTTCACCTCCTGAATCCTGAATCACTTCGATGACATTATGACTGTTTTTTACTGTAAAATAAACATAATTGCCTAAATGATCGTTATTTTTAAATAGATCATCTAGTAAATCTGGTGTATTTCTGATTATGACATGCTGTTTTGGAACTTTAATAGATCAGGGAAGTTTTTGTTTGACATTGGCTGTTAAAATATAGAAAACACCAGGAAGTCAGAGCAGATAAAACAACTCAAAAAAACCAAAAAACATAAAAAAAAAATCATATATTAAAGGAAGATTTTTCTAAGGTTTACTCTCTGGCAAATCAATCTCTCAACTATCAATGGGTCATTTTGATTTTCTTATTGAGCTGTAAGCTCAATAAATGTGCACACAGTGTTACACAGACCCGACCACCTCTGACACAACAACGACTGACCCACTGTAAACCTTAAGCCAAAGGACACTGGACGTTTCTTGGATCTTCTATCTTTTCTTAACAGTAGTAATATTTCAGATATTGAACTAAAATGGTATGTAGGTTTTACTTTGAGTAATGTTGCATCCTTTTTTAATTACTTTAGTTTATAATTTTACACATTACAAATATGTAAAAAAAATGAAGGGACTGATTAATTAATTGCTTTTAGGCTTCTTCTCTCTTTTTAATACTGCACCTTAAAAAACCCTCTCTGTTCTGGATTGATCAACTTCTTGCTGTTCCGGTGCGGAAAGACGCACTACACTGCAAATGGCAGCTGCTCTGAAATCAGCCACGTTTCCCCGTTGAAGTGTTATGTTGTTGTTGTTTTGATCTCTTGTGTAAGAGACGAGTCAATATGACAATCCTGGACTGAACAGCTGTTATGGCCGTTAAAGATCCGACAAACTGCCAATCCGCAGTCGCTGCGCCGCAAATGCCCTTTTTTTCTTTCTTGTTATTCTTCTCAATCATTGTCAAGTAGGAGGTGGTAGTAATTATACGAAATACAATAAAATAAATCTTTCGATGTATTTTTTAAACTTGGATGTACTATTTGGGGCTAATTTATCTTTTTAAAAAGACACATGAGTCTGAGATCTGAGGCCATTCAGAAAACATGTGGTGTTTAAGTCAGTATGTGTATTATATATAAAAGCTGTCTTTTTCCTTTTCCTCACTTTTCAACCCTGCTGCTATAACTCTTTTCTGATCTATCCCGCTGCTCCACACTGCATCTCTGGATACATGATGGGGAGGTTTAGCCCAGTCTTCCATATGAAGTTGATGATGTTTTGATTAATTATATTTTTTTTATTATTATTTGCCATTGTTTTGATGCAAAATCACAATTATTTCATTTGAAGCATGCATAAATATCCAAAGAGTGCTGCTGGATGTGTGGGCAACCAGCAGGCCCCCTCACAGGTGGGGCCCCTTGCTGATTCGTGGCCCCAGGCGGGCCTGCTTTGCCGGTATTGTAAGATATGGTATGATGTTAGGTGTTTATCCACAATGGCGACGTTTTTGAAGAAGAATCAACTATGAAACGTCTTGGATCTAATTTGGCATCTGGGTTTGAAATTATTTGCAAAAAAAAAAAAACAAAAAAATGTGTTATAGATAATTTCCTCCCACATCAGTCTAGGTTTCCATCGCTTCTATGTGTAGGAGCGACCTTCAGATACGTCGACTGCGTCCTCTAGTGGATCTTCAGAGGTATTAAAAACATGACACTGAAAAAGGAAAGCGGTCCCCAGCTTAAAGCTGAAATGAACATCGGTAATTATATCTTTTTAACAATATCTCATATCAGAAACACAACGAAAAAACATGAATATCCTTACTTTGTATTTATTTGCTTTTTATTTAGAAAAAATAGAAAAAAAACTGTTTATTTAAAATCATAATCATTTTTAAATAAAAAAAAGACTGAGCATCAAAATAAAAAATGTATCTGACATTTTTAGGTGAATTTCCTTGGACATCTTGGTTTTCTGTTTGTGAATATTTTTAGATTCATGAACATTATGCAGCTTAGGAACTGGTCATAATACCCCATCCTATACTGACGCACAAATGACTGAACACAAAATGATAAATGCTGAAATCACATTTATGGTGATCATGTCAGTTATAGCTACATAAAATAGTGGCGGTTCTAGGAAATGTTTACGGGGTGGCCAATGGTTGGTTAAGGGGTTTCCAAAGGTGGTCACATTATCGTGGAAGCTATAGATAAAAAAAAATGTTACATTTTGGGATAAAACAAAATCCAACAAAATATGAAAAGACTGAACATCAAATAAAAATGAGTGTGACTCACTTATGTAGTCTAGAAGCACGATTTACCATAGGTTTAGTTTTTGTTAAAAGTCAAGGATTTTGTTTATTTTTGTTTCTCAAGGGTATTTGATACAGAAATGTGTTGACCGTTACTAAGTGAACCACCACTTGTGAGAAGAGCAAACCTCAGAGAACAGCAGGCGGAGTCCTGAGCTCTTGAATCGGATCAACCGTGAGACATGTGCCGCTAAAACACGGCGGTGCTTGAATAACTACATCCAACTTCTAAACTTCACTGCGCTTCAGTTTCCCTGGTTAAACGGGTTTTATTTTGAAGGATAGGTCAACCGGAAGTAGTTTTATTGCGCCCGGTTCCGTTGTTACCAACGCTGTCATAACATGTGAATGATTCGGTAACAGGACGGTATGTAAACTGTATCAAGGACGACAGTTCCCAGGTTTGTGATTTATCTCCCTCGGGGAAAACAATCTCTCCCTTTCGCTCGTCGGAAACCAAACTCGGCGATGGACCCCGGTCCTCAACCACCGCCGCTCTTCACGTTCGGTCTGATCGCTGACGTTCAGTACGCAGACATTGACGACGGTTTCAACTTCTGCCGGACGAGGAAGCGGTACTACCGGAGCAGCCTGCAGCTGCTGAGAAACGCTTTAACAAGTTGGTCCCTATCGACGGTGAAGCCTGACTTCATCCTCCAGCTCGGTGACCTGATCGACGGCTTCAACAAACCCCGGGGCTCCTCGCAGGGAGCGCTGGACGCGGTGCTGCGGGAGTTCGCCTCCTTCCCAGCAAAAGTGCATCATGTGTGGGGAAACCATGAGTTTTATAACTTCAGCAGGAGCGAACTGATGAAGTCCCCGCTGGATAGCAGCTCGTACGCGGACCGGAGCCCGACAGGAACCCCGGGCAGGGATGACATCTACGCCTATCAGTTCAGTCCTTTCCCTGGGTTTAAGTTTGTGGTTCTGGATTCCTATGATGTGAGCCTGCTGGGCAGACAGAGGTCCAGTCAGCAGTATAACAATGCCATGAATCTCATTAAGATGTACAACAACAACGAAGACCTCAATTGTCCTCCAGGTATTACTGGGAAAAAATGGTTTCATATTTAAAACGTGTCCATTTAGTGCCTTTTTTAAATTGACAACAACCGAGCTTAAAGAAACTGAGACACATGAGAGATATAGTCGGTTCTAGACAGGAACCAATAGGGGTTCTGGAAGTATTTTCAATGTTTACAAAGAACACGGAAATCAAATTTTTCTTGAATTAAATTCATTTCTTAAATGAAAAAAGATGCCATAAGATGATTTACATTTAGGATAAGAAACAAAAAAACAACTTCAACTTATTATACGAACATAATATTATGAGTATAAAATACAAATTTCTTTGGTAGTTAATCTTAATTTACCTACTAAAATTTACCAATTATTTAATGAACTATTTTTTATTATTTCAATCAGTTTTTGCAGTGTAATACTAAATCAGTTTCTCATGATGACATGACCTTACAGAAGAGATTACAACTGATTGCCCAGTTGAAATGTATAAACTTCTTATTTATTTTTCACATGAATAGAAATGTAGTTCTATTACTAATTAGTGTCAACATCTATAACACACACTGTTAGGGACCAGTTGGTAACGGAAACAATAACTTGCCAAAGGTTCCTAGGTTAACAATTCGCTTTGACATTTCATTAGAAAATAATCAGCTTTGAGCTCCAGTCGTATTAATATTGGATCACGGTTTCCATCTGTTAGATCAGATGTTTTCAACCTTGGTAAGTATCAAACAACGGCTCTTGCCTTGTTTTTTTTTTTTCTTTCATATTTTGGTGAGAGAGCAAAATCTCTCCTCAAAAAAAAATATTGAAATCTCAAAATTTCGTCAAATTACAGTCCCCCTTCGGGGATCAATTGAATTGTCTTGAATCCTTTGCATACCCTATTGAACTTGGTCTTTCAGATTTAAACAGAGCTCAGCGACATCCTTAAAGGTCGCCTTTTCTTTATACTTTAAAATCTGCTTCAAACGGCTCCCTGATCTGTCTTCTTAATATTGCTATCAAATAAATTATTACTGTTATTACTACTAATTAATTAAAATTGTTCATTTCATTTTCCTTTGGGTTAAATAAAGTATTTTTGAATTTAATTACATGAAGATTATTAAATTATGATTACATTTTGGTTAAAAATGGACTTTATTGACAGATTAGAAGGAGATACATGAACACAAGACTTCTGTGATTTTATTTTATTTTGAAATTTGGAAATAATTTCCATTTTGCTTTGTTGCAGAGTTGCAGCATCACAGCCGCTTCACCATGTTCAACGGTGGCTTCAGTCGGGATCAGCTTGACTGGTTGGAGTCTGTTCTGTCTGTGGCCGATGAAAAGAAGGAAAGAGTCACTATTGTCAGTAAGTGAAACCTGTTTCTAGACTGTCGGTGATGTGGAGCGAGCCTGTGACGAGCTGGCATACCGTTGGTCTGCTTTACATCAAGTCTCAGAGCAAGACTGATATTAAAGTTCTGCTTCTGGAGAAACCTTACTGTGAAACACAGAGGTGGGAGCGTTATCCTGTGGGTAGAAATTTCCACTGAAGCCCTTAGTTGTGAAGGGAATCTAACCCACTACCAGAACCACAACAGTTGTTTTTGATGAATCCAAAAAAGATGACAGAACCAAGCAGCAGGAGGTAACTGGTTTCTTTTTGGTTTTAAAGGTCACCTTCCAGTCCACCCCGGCTCCACGGATGCCGTATGTCTGGCTTGGAACTACGATGACCTTCTGGCTATTTTTCGCTCCCACAGCTGCGTGGTGTGTTACATGGCTGGCCACGCCCACGACGGCGGCTACTGCCTGGATAAGGACACAGGCGTGCACCACCTGACGGTGGACGGGGTGATTGAGACCCCTCCCGACAGCGACGCCTACGCGATTGTCTCCGTCTACACGGACAGGATGGTGCTAAAGGGGAACGGCAGGATCACGGATCGGGTGTTCTTGTTTTCCTGATAGCAGCGTGACTCAGTGTAAAAAAAACAGAAAAGGGGCAGGGGTCACATGAGGAGATAAATCGTTTCCAAACGTTCTGCACTTTTTGTGAGTCACTTTATCGGAAGAAATGTATTCAAACGTACTGACAAACACAACGTGTTCATCAGGAATATGCTGCTGGTGCTCTAAACCCATTTATTGCAGTAAAGACATTTTTATCATACTAATGTTAGAATAAAAAAAAAAAACTTCAAAATCAGTTTGTTTATTTATTTAGATGAAAATATTCCCAAGAAATGAAAGTTTGTTGATGATTATTGCTGTTTGCTTTTATGCCTGAGCTCATATCCTGACGATCTTATTCTGCATTTGAACTATTTAAAAATTAGCAATTTGGATTAGATTGGTTAAAGCCAATTTAAAATTTAAATCTTTCATAATTAATCGCTGGAAAAGGCAATGATTAAAGCCTTAATATGAAGTTTGCAGCATGTACTTTTAAACAAAGCTGAATGGTGTTGCATTCAGGTTTTGTGGGAGATTTCCATGCACTTCATTAAGGCTAAAACTGTGAATTGTATTAATTGTGATAAATACGTTATTTAAAACATTAACTAATGTGGCATTTAAACAGTTTAATGGAATCAGGAACGTAAAACCTCCATTTTCTTAAAGAATAAGTCATTTAGAGGAGTAATTGAGTTCAAACGGTACAAAATATGTACACTGTTTTTTCCATTCAAGATTAAAAAAAACATTTTTGTCTGCAAATATGCTTTATTCAAAGCTCCTCGAGGGTTATAATTCAGGGGGTCCCCAAACATTTCAGTTTGTAAAGCCAAAAATCACAGTGTAAACGACTGTTGATCCCCAAAAAATACATATAATTGCTTCACTTTTTCTTATTTTTGAATAAATGTATTCTTTAAAAAAGGATACTGAATGATTATTTTCATCATTTTCTGATTATTCAATGGGACATTTACCTGTCTAATGGTTTATTTTACAATTTAATTGTATATTTAATATTTGAAATATGCATTAAAAAGATAAATAAAACTTTTACTTGTTTCATGGGTCTTTCACACTTATGTTTTTCATTCTATATTTTGTCCATCCATATACAGAAAGGGATTACATCACAATATTTGTAAAATACATCTGGCGATTCCCTTACTTTGTGTCTAGAGGTCTAGAGCCCCACTTTGGAAACCCCTGATAGAATTATAGCTTCTCTTGGTTATATAAAAATGTTATGCACCCTTTTTTATTGGACCGAAAATCATTGATTGAAAAATGTATCTTACCTATTAACCAATTAGTGAACTGCCCCTTAGCTGTATTGAGTTGAATTGAATTGAGTGATGATTTGTTTTGCATTTTTTTTGTCATTTACAATGCATTTAAGATGTGCAATAAATGTTTGTTTTTAAGTGCAAAACGTTCTTTCAGGTTTGTGACTTTCCTCGTATTTGTTTTCTAGATTAAATAAATAAATATTGCTAGATTTAAAAGTTAGTGGAATAATCAACAGCTGGAATTTTTACTTTTATATGGGTATTTTTTTTAATCATTTTTCAGAGACTTTTTTTTCAGGTGAAATGTTTACATCATTATGTTTTATCTTTATTTTAAATATTTAACACAACAGTCTGTCAACAAGTTGTCTTTTATCTGAACACATTTTTAAAACTTTTAAGTTGTTTGATGCAAAGGTTATAGTTTATCCTGAACAATAGATGGGAAAACAAATTGCTTCTTAGAGGGAAGACAAAGTCTGAATTTTAAGGAAATTGCTGATGTTGTTTTGTTCCAGTCTTTGGTACAGTTCCACCCAGACACTGTAAAACCTGATAAGGTCTGTCTGATAAACTATGCAAGTCTATTCTTGACTTTTAGAGGCTGTGATTCGACTTGCACAATCTTTTGAGATCCTTATAATTCAACTATGACAAAAACACAATTGTAGGATAGATTTGTAAGAACCGTTTTAATTTTGTACAATAAATCAGAGGAAAAAAGGTAAGGACACTTTTAAATCTTAGGCTATAAACTAAAGTACATTTGAACTCAACTACTTTATTGAATGTGACCATTTTTCACTTTGATATTTTGGTCAACTGGATTTTTCGGCTGTCCATAAAGGCAGCAGCGGCGCAGAGCAGACCGTGAAGCGACTGCGCTGCGTTCAGGTGACGCAGTGTCCCGTTTGAAGGCAGGGCAGCCAGGGGAGGGCGAAGTTTCACTCTCTGCATTGCAGCCCGAGTGTTGGCTGCTGCCGGGGAACACAACAATGGCGACTCCCAGTCCGAACAGCAACTCCACGGGCTCCAGCAACATTCCGGGGACCACGTCGCACCACCTTCACCAACAGACTCAGAGCAGCAGCATGCAAGGTAAGAGCTCACTGCGTCCCTATGGATCTTATACAATCTACGCTGGAGACATCCCAAGTTGAAAAATATACGCTTGTTGCTTCCCTGAAGCTAAAAAAAGACTTATTCGCATTCTTTTTCCGGTTAGAATTTTCAAAATAAAGTTAAGTATACAATAAATTGTGTTTAGAAACGGTTTGACCAATAGATGCGCAGCAAGTGAAATTAAAACAGAACTGGGATGAACACCGTACTTTATTGTTCATTTAAGTAAATACTTTAGTAAAATGTCTTGCATGATATTATGGAGCACCATAAGTTACTAAATGCATCTGTCTCCTCGTGGAGAATGAATGGGAGAAGTTATGGGCTGGTTGAAAGGGTTTCAAACAACTAAAATGTTCCTACAGTTTAATATTCTTTGAGGAAAATGCAAGCAGAAAGGGTGGAGTGATTTGCACTCTGTTTAATTTAAAGGCACAGGAATGCAGAGCTTCCCCTCCCCCTGCCTGACATAAGGGCACTAGACTTTTTCTTTCTCAGGAAGAGAGAAATTTGGCATTTTGAAAATATTTGATGTTGCAGAACATGTATAAACCTGAACGCGTATCACCATTCATCACTTTAATATGGTAACACTGTTTAAAGAGCAAAAACGTTTTACATTTTGGAAGGGAATAATGTTTATCTGCCAGTTTATATCAGCTTATATTGGGAAAATATTTTAAATTTTTTTAATATATTGGCTACACAATTTTGCCAAAGCCCATGTACGAAAATAAAGCTCCCATCAAACTAAAAAAAAATAACCTATTGTAGATAATTTTTTAACTGTAAAAACTGCAAAATATAGCGATTCTTTACTGTTGTATTTGTAAAGTTGATACCAGAAATCTGCTTAGATTTAATGTTCAGTATATAATTGGCCCCTTGGATGTACATTCTGTGTCCTTTATCCTTTAACTCGATTTTTTTTGTTTATTTTTGGCCCTAGGATCATGTGAGATAGGATAACTGAGACACTAATTTAAAAAACTTAAAACATTGATAATGCAATTCTTGATTACAATTGTGCTGCCTTAAAAAGATGCTTAATGATTTTAGCAGCTATAGAAATTTAACGTATCTGTTTTGTTAGAAATAAAGGAAATGTGTTGTGTATTACATTTCTGTGATACCACAAGAATCTCATTCCAGCTCATGTCTATTGAAGAGAAACTTGCTTTACCACTTAAAATAGGAAATCAAACAAGATTTACTTTTGTCCACTGTATAAATTGTTTGGCGTAATTGTCAAAGTTTAGTACCGTAGCATTTAATGTGTCGTATCAAGATGGGCTTTTATTCTGAAGCTGTATTTGTTAGTTCCGGTTGACGGACCGCTTAATTGACCTAGCTGGAAGTAGCTTCAAGACTACAGTTTTAGCAATAGATGCCGAATGTTTAGCTGAGTTTTTAAAGAAAACACGATCACAGAGCGATGTCAAATGCGCCCACACTACAATTTTAAAAGTTTTAATTTATGATGTTTCAGATTAAAGAATAACTTGGCTTAGTTCTGACACTAGCTCTAATGTTGTTGGACACACGGTTGCTACAACAAGCACAAGGCCCTACTCTGAATTGAATTTCTGTGAATTTCTCTGCATGACCACCCTGACATTACAGTCCAGACAGTGGCCAAGTCTTACATACGTGGTTGGAAACACAAAACCCACAGCTCTTACTTATTTTTGTTGAGTCATTTTTCATGTTTACATGTTGCTTATTGGAGTCGCCACGACAAGACTCGCTAATGTTAGCCGGGTTATCAATATTAAAACGCCCTTACATTGTTTACATCTTTAAACCGTCCTCTAACAGTATATGTACAATTCTTTAGCGCGAATTGTTTTTGTTTTCGTCAAATGTTGAATGCTTTTAGGTCCAGGTTAGCTCAGGAGCTGACACAAGTTAGCTAGCAAACTCCATTATCGGACAGGAAGCAAACACGCAGGTTATTAAAAGCTGAAACTAGCTAACTATTTCTTCCTTTTTATATCATTTGTCACATTCGGCTCTAATTTCTTAAAAGCGATAACTTAAGTTTAGAGACCTCAAGTATGGCTTTAGCTGTATTAATCTTAAATATATGTTTGATATATTTAGGAATTTCTTTGAGCTAGACAGGAGCTAGATCCATAAAACAACACAAATTAGTAGATAAATGTCTCTGAGCAATTTCACTTAGATCTCACATATTTTAATGGGAATTAGCAAGCTTTAGGCATTAATCTGGGTGGATATTTGTACATACATAAATAAGCTGGTGTCCCTGTAAACACATGGTTTTTGGTTTGGTCCACTAATGTTGAGGAGGGTTGAAGTCCAGCTTTGGTGAGGCGATTCCTGAAGCTTAAAGTTCACATTATAAAGGGTCAGTGTTGGTGACACTGGTGTATTCCTCTAAAAATCTTTACTAAGATTATTAGTTGTCTAATACTCTATTTATTAGCCATGAAGAAACTACCCGATTCAGGAAAACCTGGTCACCTATGCAGAATTGAAAATGTTTTGTTGAATTAAAACAAGTATCAACCTATTTTTTTTTTTTTTATTTATTTTTTTTTAGCTTATCTTAGTTTCAACATAAATTTCAGAAAACCTTACCTGTAGGAAGTCGAGAAAATCCATATTAATATTAATTTTCATTTTTAAAAGATCTATCAAACTGTAAATTATTTAACTGTTTAAAAGACCAGTAAAAATAAATAATTTAAAGCGGAAATAAATATTAAAGTCTTGTTCTTGGTGACTTAATGCAAACTTTTGAGTAAAAGTGTAATTATGTAAGCTAAATCCTGCTGGGCATTTCAGACAGATCACTGTACCGTAATGGATGTGTCGATGACCTCATGTATGTAGTCATGTGTTGAACTGATCTAAGTTGCATGTCCTTTCTCTGTGATATATGCATAGTATGAAATGTTTTATCTAAACCTTGCAGAAACCAACACCTGCTGGAGATGTCAAAATGAAACAGGTATTCACTTCTACTTTCCAAGGATATAGTCTTCTTTTTTATGGTGTGTTTTTTTTTTTTAATTTTATTTGTTTTGACCATTTTCTTGGACATTTCTTCACCCTTTCCTGATCTATTTCATATAATTTGTGAAAAAAATCCACCTGCATTTGATTTTTTTTTTGTCTGCATGTTACTGATGTGTTTTCTTTCTTTCTTTTTTTTTTGTTGGCTTCCCATATCAGGGAGTGTGTTATTCAGATATCTTAAGATCTCTTTGTTTCAGAGACATCTGTCTGGTTTCTTCCAGACTTATCACATCATACAGCACATGCAGACTCTGTTCGGATAATAAACTGAGTTCTCTCACTGCCTGGAAAAGTCTGGAATTCATTTTTTTTCCCCAATTCTGGATAAGTATGGAGGGCAAAAAAGCAGTATATGGGAAAATAATGTGTTTCCAGACTCGCTTCTCTCTCTTTTTTTCTATTTCTTCTTCTCTTTCTTTGCTCTTGTATATTTGCTTCTTTTTTTCAGTATTTCAGTCAGATTTCCAAAAGACTGCTAACGTAACCAAAACCACGATGTCCCATAACTAGGGCCGTAAATGTTAGCATAATGCTAGTGTCAATAAGTTGCGTTGCTGCACAGTTATGCATAAAACATGTTCTTAATACCAGCAATCTAATTTGAAATCAGACTGGATCAGATGAACAAGAATCAATTCTAAATCTTAATAATTGGAATCCAATTGATTCTTAAATTTGAATCGATACCCCAGTCCTATCCATTATGGGAATAACACATACTATCTTTGTTCTGAATTTAGCCGCCCTAGCATCTGTTGAAATTGGCCCTTAATTAGTGACTAAACATCCCCAAGATACAGTAGAAGTTGACATCCTGTAGCAGATGGCTCTGTTTCAAGCCTGATAAGGCAGAATTGGAAAATATGTAGTTATGATGTGTTTGTGGCATCATCATCATCACCTCTGACTGAATATAGCCAACGAAGTCTTCCTCCTCCCATCAAAATCACTTTGACACCAAAAAATGTTGCATCTCAACCTGTTTTTCAGGTGTGATGTATTGATTGATCAGAAAAAAAACAAAAAAAAACGGGATTTGAGGTTTTTAGGCTCAGTTGGAGCAGGTCAAGCTCAGAACGCCGGGAGATGCTGTTAGAGCTTTAGTGGGGATCTCTTGTTGATGGTCAGGTCGTCTGCTAAAAGAACATGACTAATGTCAAGTTTGAACACTTGAACAACACACCATCCGTGATCTGTCTCATTTTAACCACCAAAAGAATAACAACAGGGATGATATTAAAACCAATTAATCTGGAATCAGCATTATTTGTTTAAAGCTAAGAAAAACAGTCAACAATTAACTGGTTCTCTTTTCCCCTAAAGTAATAAAAGTCAATGAGAAACAGAAACGGTAACCCCACCGCATTCCACCTCCAGCACCAACTTCTTAAAATAACCCACATGCACTAAAGCAGACTGAGAAACTGTAGTAAAAACTGCTTTTCTCTTTACTTATTCAGGGTTTCAAATAAGCCTGTCTGGAGTTCCAACAAGTAAGCATTAGACTTCCACTCAAAACACACCGACCTCTACTCTTTGTTGGTTCGCCTCAGTAGTCTAAAGTGCTTTCTGTCCCTCAACGAGATGGCTGACTGCGGCCTGGCCACTGATCTGTGCTAACATCCGGTTGGATGGGTCAAAACGGGTTTAGATGGGACCACTGTACACTACTGAAAGAGTGTGTGTGGTGTTCTGGTAGTTGGGGAGTCTGTCTGCTGTTAACTCTGACACCATTCAGCTATAGCCACACTGGGACTCAAAAGGGAAAGGGATCCGTTTGCACTCTAGCTGGTTGGATAAGGCATGGCAAAGAGGACCCATCACTTAACTTCAGCACCTTGCAGTATACACTCCTACAGGTGGCTTTAATGTCACCTGGATCCATTCAAACCCAAAAAGTTTCCTCCCTGAATTGGACCACAGTGCTGTTTGAGTGGTGGGAACCCTTAATACCTACATGGAGCTGTTGGGGTTCTTGCATATTTTAATCCTGCAGGGATTTCCAATGACAGCAATTACTTTATTGCACCCCAGTCTTTTCTAGTAACACGAACACACACTGCATGCCTTTCTGTTTGGAAGCAACAAGCTTTTCGCTAAAGTTTGTCAACATTGGAAAACTCTCTTGCTCTTATGATGACCTTTAGACGACCTCAAACCTTTCTGAAACCCTATATCTTCTATTGGTCATATTAGTTGAGCTTATCTCAAGTGGGTTAAGAAAATCAAGACACTCGTTTTGTCATGCTCTGTTTACAGGTACATCTTAGTACATAAGTTCAGCAAAAACTTCATTTATTTTAGTTTCTGAATTCAAAAAGTGAAAATCATTCAGGTAAAAGCAGTTATCTGTTATATAGTATATTTCTCTTTATTGTTTGGAGTTTATGAAGAGCAGCGTGTTTGTTTCAAAGTATAGAAGCCTATAGAATATGGATTTGATTTTATTGGGTTTTGATTAGCTCTAATAAACATTTCAAGTAATACATTGTCTGAGCAATGAAGAGTCTATATTCTAATGTACTGGGTTGTACCTGTATAGCCTGCCAGCATCCTTTGGGTAAACTCCCACCCTCCCCTCCTCATAAGTTGTGCATGTTGTGGCAATCTGGACGCGTTTCTCCCTCTGCCCACCAGGTAAACGTAAAGCTCTGAAGTTGAATTTCGCCAACCCTCTGGTGAAACCGACCTCCAGGCTCCCGCTTCATCCTGCGGCTCCTTCTTTCCAAAATCCCCACATGTGAGTAAAGAAACTCAGGGTAGAAAGTCATGGATCCCTTTAATTATTTTTTCCTTGGCTTCTTTAAATGTGACGCCTGAGAACATTAGGAGAAAAATGTGAAGCTTGGTGCATAAAAGAAGAATTTAGATTAAGATATCAAAAATAAGCAAAAGAGAAAATCCTTTTAACTTTAAAAAAAAAAAAAAATTCAACACTCATCCATTGTGAAAAGTCTTGATTCTTTTTAAAATGGCAGAAGCAATATAAAGAATTTATTATTTTCTTCTTCCTTTAGCAGTTTTGCCCGCATTGTATTTCTGTTATTGTTACCCAAAGGTTTTCCGTTTTAATTAATAGATTTAATAAATACTTTCTGTTTCCACCACCATAATCCGTTGTGTCTTTGAACTCAGGCAAAATAACAGATTTCTAATCAGCTGAGTTCGTTTTACATTTATAACTTTAGATAATGGAAAGATTGATTTATTTTGGCTGTTCTGAACTGATTTTTATAAATATAAATGCTGCTTAGGTTATAAAAACAAAAGTGACAGGTCTTTCAACGCCACCTGGTGTTTATACATTTAGTTTAGGCGGCTTTAAATACAGGTTGGAGTTTATAAATGATGGTGGTGACTTTAAAATGATGTAGAGGCTCTTATTTGTTCAGATAAACTGTCTCTATTAACCAAGATCCATCAACCGAACTCAACGTTTTTTTTATGGTCAGAACAATATGGCTTCAAACTAAACCCGCTTTC
The DNA here is from genome assembly GCA_034780135.1 of Jordanella pulchra. NCBI lineage: Eukaryota > Metazoa > Chordata > Actinopteri > Cyprinodontiformes > Cyprinodontidae > Jordanella > Jordanella pulchra. The sequence continues at coordinate 5,837 of JAUZNJ010108048.1, read as the reverse complement.
TGCTGTTTGTATGTGTAGATTATTGCAGTGGAACCATATTCATCCAACCAGATGATTAAAATCCTGAATACTGCAGCTTTAGTAGGCTTATAAAACATGGTACTTCAGGTACTTCAGTTGTTCCCAGTGTGTCTTTATTTTTTTGTCGTTTCAAGACGTTTCACTGAATTTAAAGCAGGTGAAACTAAACTTAGTATAAATTGATGGATAAAAAAAAAGTTGTTTTTTTTTTATCTTAAATATAACAGGTTTAATTGTAATATGTATTTTACAATTTTGGTATAAATCTTAGAGATGCACCAGATCCAATATCTGGATCGGATATCCGAGATCTAATCCAGTGCACTTCATATAGAGCTCTTCTTTTTTTGCTGCTTATTTGTCAGTAAATAATATATTCACATCTGTTAATTTGTTACATTTTTAATAGTTTGTATTTCAAAGCTAATTGTTAGCTTTATTGTTAAGATATAGTTCATTCTTTTAACAGTTGAATCAGATCGGTATCGGATGTGGGCCGATAGACTCAGTCCAGGTATCTGTGTCCGATTGAAACGGGAGAAAAAAAAGGATCGGTGCATCTCTAGTAATTACAGCTCTATGTAGGTTTGTTTTCCAGAGCCGTTATAATCCAGTTAATGATTAATCGATTACTAAATTAGCTGACGATTATTTTCTTTTATCAATTAATCCAATGAATCATTTAAGCGCCACTTTAAAGCAACACTGCATAACTTTTAGCAAGTATTGGCTTAAATTGAGATAAACTTAATAATTTTTATGCAAAGCGCTGCTTTATGTCAGTCTGAGCTCCTCTTAACCCTTTAACACCTGTGATAGTAACAGTCCGCCTGGTACTTTTCCCCTTTATTTTTCCAATAAATCTGTCAAAATAAGTAGCTGTGTGAAATATTTGACCACCTTTTTGTAGGATAAGTATAAGTTTTAACATCTTCAAAGAAACTGATTTTTTCCAATAAAGAAAACCATTTATTTTTATAATTTAATTTATAATAAAAAAATAAAAAAAAATCAAAAGTCGGATTTGAATTTTCAGCAGGTTTTTTTCCTTTTATAAACACCAAATATGAACAGGTCCAAAGATTTTGAGATGACAGGAAGTTTATTTCAACTATAATCCAAATTCACCAGCCGTTTTGTTGACATGAATCATTTCATTTAGTTACTACTGCTTGATAAAGTCAAAGTGTGTCAAAGCAGGTGCGTCATTTTCTGTCGCCGGCCACAGCTCCGGTTTTAAAGGGTTAAATATGAGAGTCAACTAAACAAAAAGTGGTTATTAAGCAATGAAACGTACCTGATCAGACATTATTCGTGGTTCTCTGATGTTAGTGTTGCTTTAAGTTCATGTTTGTTTGATATTTTTTCTTTGCTTCACGTTTTTACTGCAAAGAAAACCAAACTGCTTTAACTCTGGTGTCTGTAGAGAGCGTCTGCGGACGCACAGCATCGAGTCGTCTGGGAAGCTGAAGATCTCCCCTGAGCAGCACTGCGATTTCACCGCAGAGGACCTGAGGGACCTCGGGGAGATCGGCCGAGGGGCCTACGGCTCCGTCAACAAGATGGTCCATAAACCCACAGGCCAGATTATGGCAGTCAAGGTGACGGCATTTCCAAAGAATACGAAGACGATCACGTGTGACGGCTGACTGGGAGAATTATTTCCATGTTTTTCCTCAGAGGATTCGCTCCACTGTGGATGAGAAGGAGCAGAAGCAGCTGCTGATGGATCTGGACGTGGTGATGAGGAGTAGCGACTGTCCCTATATTGTCCAGTTCTACGGCGCCCTCTTCAGAGAGGTCTAGAAAACCCACTAAGATCCCCGTTAAATAGACTCCCATGTGTTTTTCTTTCATCAGCCTCAGTCCACACGAGGTTTGCTTCCTACTGATTTGTCTTTTTATTTCAGGGGGACTGTTGGATCTGTATGGAGCTCATGTCTACCTCATTAGACAAATTCTACAAATATGTATATTGCGTATTAGATGACGTCATTCCAGAGGAAATATTAGGCAATATAACATTAGCTGTAAGCAAACATTTTCTCCTTGTAACTTAAAGAAAGCGGTTTGATCAGCATCTCTAAATGAGCTGAAGGTTTCATTTATTTATGTTTTTCTTGCAGACGGTTAAAGCACTGAATCACTTAAAGGAAAACTTGAAAATAATTCACAGAGGTAACGGTTTTATTTATTTATTTTTAAGGATTGTAGTTGATCTTTTTTATAATTATTACCTTTTTTTTCCCCCTCCAGACATCAAACCTTCCAATATTCTGATGGACAGAAGAGGTAACATCAAACTATGCGACTTCGGCATCAGCGGCCAGCTGGTAGATTCCATAGCCAAGACTAGAGACGCCGGCTGCAGGCCTTACATGGCAGTAAGTGTTCATCACCTTTATGCATTTGGGGCGAAATTGTACGAAAACATTTCTGAGGCTCTTTTATAGGTCATGACGAAAAGTTCGATCGGGCTATTCTGCATTATTTTCGTTTTTAAAGCGCTCAAATCATTTCACAATCCTTGAAATATGAAAAGTTGAATTAAAACATTATGATCCTGAGCTATACAATAATACCCGAAAGTATTCACACCCTCTGATCTCACACAGTTGCTTTAATCTAATCTTGACACATTGAACCCGTATCATTTGACACATTTGTAAACACATTTTAGCCATTTTAAATCTATCAAAAAAAATGATATAAGAGCTCATGAGACAAGGGGAAATTAAATTGTCTGTTCTGATTAATCTGAAAATAATACTTTTGGCTGGTGCTTTGGTTGGAGTAGAACAGCTTCTTGTTGCCTGGCTAACATTTAGCCTACTGCGAAGCCCAGCGGTGGTTATCATGTTGCAGGAGGTGAGCAACTAGTTTGCATTCAAGATAACAGCAGATTATAGAGCTTCAGGATGCTTTGAGACTTTTAGGCACAGAAGGTTCAGGAGCAACGTGTTTGTGGACGAGTCAAAGCCTGGACTTGAACCCAGCCTGGCTGAGCTACAGGGGAGAAGGAGACTAAAGCTTTTCCCACATGACCAAGAAGACCTGAGTCTAAAAGATCCTTCAACCAGATATTAAGCCATGTCTGTGATTACGCATGTTTAATTTTTAAATATAGAAACAAAAATATCCAAAACCTGTTTTCATTTCCTTATTGTTAACATGTGAGTTGAAGTTTAATTCATTTTTCATAAGATTGAGATTTGTTATCTATGGAGAAACTGAAGGGGTTTGAATACTTTCTGTGTTTTTCACATAGGAGTGATTTAATAATTGGCTCTTTTGGCTTCATGATCTGTTTATTGTTGGACTTTATTTCCTAAGCGAATGAGTCTAGAAAACGGATGTAGTTCATTACATGGATGCTCTGCTGCGAGCCGCCATTTGATGGAAAAAAACAAACCGAGTCTGGTTGCTCTATAATTTTAAGCCTGTTTTGTGATTATGTGATGATAGTTAATCAGTTTGAATAATAATAATAATAGGAGCTAATCTGAGAACTCCAATTAATTGTTAAAAAACGAAACTCATTTAGACCAAAGCGATACAGAAGAAAAACAATGATTAAAAAAAAAAAAAAGAAGAAAAACCCTTAAAAAATAGTTCCTGTTCAGGATGTCTATGATCCAAATTATTAGAATTAAATGGTTTTCTTTATTCGAAAACCCCAAAATCCTGGATAAAGGATGAGAGGAGGTTCAGATTAAAAGAAACGGATTGTTTGTGTTCATTATTTGCAGTTGTAGAGAAATTAAAACTGGCCTGCTATTAATTAGTCTGAAAATAATAATACAAAAAAGTCGGACAACATAGCAAAGAAAAACTACCTTGTTTAATTTAAAGTGTGGGGGTGACAGCTGAATAATTTGCTGGTTTGTTTTCAGCCTGAAAGGATAGACCCCAGTGCTTCCAGGCAGGGCTACGACGTCCGCTCTGACGTTTGGAGCCTGGGAATCACTCTGGTAACCAACAGCGTCTCCAGATTCAGTTCCCTTTTTTTTTCTTTTTGTTTTTTTTTACCATTGAGGTCAGTAGATGCTGTTGCTAAGTAAACCTTTTTCTTTCTGTTTCCAGTACGAGTTAGCTACAGGAAGATTTCCTTACCCCAAGTGGAACAGTGTTTTTGATCAGCTGACACAGGTGGTGAAAGGAGAGCCTCCACAGCTCAGCAACTCGGAGGAGAGGCAGTTCTCCCCGAAGTTCATCAACTTTGTTAACTTATGGTAAGTGTTGTTATAGGGAGGAAAATGTAGATGCAAACGATTCCAGGTACAGATTTTCCCTTGAAATGTCTCAGATTTTTTATTTAAAATCCCCCCCCCCCCCCCGAGCTCTGTTTACGGCGATATGTAATCACCTCTTTTTTGTTTTGTTTTTTTTCATGCAGCCTTACGAAAGATGAATCAAAGAGGCCAAAGTACAGAGAGCTTCTGGTGAGTTACCTTTTCTAAGATCAGTTTGTTCAAGGACTGTTTTGTTTTAAACATCTTTTATTGAAGTGAAATATCTGTGTCAGGATTTAATTGATGCAAAAAAATGAAATAAAAATAAATTCAGCCTTTAAAGTTTTCCTTTCCACATCAGATATGTTTAGAGAAAAGGTAAAAATTCTAGAAATCTGGATTAAAGTTAAATTTTAAGCGCAAGCAGAAATCTGTGCAGTCTTAAATTGAAGCAGAAGTGTTGACCAATAAGTCTTATGGATTTGTTTAATTTTTTACCTATAAATAGAGCATAATACAGCCTTTATTTTGGTAAACAACAAATATAGAGGCAGTCTGTTTTTCATTAAAAAAAGGCAAACGTGTAAAACAGGAGCCCAACACAGCCACCTCTATAAATGAGAGGTTGTTTATCAACAATTAGTTCAAATTATTCAAATCATGAAAAATCCTAAGAACTCAGCGATTCTTTTTTTCCAAAATCAAAACATTAAAAACAAACCACGCCATAGTTGGTGTTTGTAGTCCACAATGTCCAAATGAAGATAAAGATGTAGAAAATCAAACTATACTTCAAAACTTGTATTCTTAATAAAAATGTCAGAAATGTATTGAGAAAATGTTTCTAAGTGAGGAAGAACTTGTTGACACTTTTCTTAGTCTCTTTTTGTTTGAAGTTAAGCTCAACATTATCACCACCTGCTGGTGCGAAATGAGTATTACAGCATTTTAATCAGAATCCCACACTGCAGAAAGGAAATTTAATTACATTTTCTTTTAAAAAAAACAACAAAGAAAATCTGTAGTAGCCTAAGGTTAGATTCGGTTAAATAATGTTTTAGAAGTATTTTTCTTTTTCATCTAACCCTTGCTAACTAAACATGGCACAAAAATGAACCTAAATCTTCCTGTATCTTCTCCCCAGAAACATCCGTTCATTCTGATGTATGAGGAGCGCTTCGTGGACGTCGCCAGTTACGTGTGTCGCATCCTGGATCAGATTCCTGCGTCGCCCATCTCTCCTATGTATGTTGACTGATGCCAAGAAGGGTCTGCCAGCGTGGGCCCCTTTAACGTGCAGCGCGTGGTACATTAAGCTTCGTGATGCAAGCCTCGTCCTCTTAGCCTTCAGTTACGTAGGATCACCTGTTTGTTCATTTTTTTCCAAAGAACAGAGGAATGAAATCCAAACTTCGTAGAGACGAACACAAAAAGAGAAAACTTTCCTGCTTATTTTAAGATCCCAAAATATATTATCTCCCATCTTAAAGCAGAAAAACTTGAAGCGGTAACATTGTCTTAGTAAAGCGCAATGCATCTTTCTATGTGACACAAAGAATAGAGTATACGAACATACATGGAATA
>JAUZNJ010108026.1:0-20416 GCA_034780135.1 Jordanella pulchra | reverse complement strand
GTTACACCTTTTGAATGGAATTACTGAAATAAATCTACTTTTTCATGGTATTCTAATTTTATGACCAGCACCTGTACATCAGTGGAGAAAAACATTTCACCTCCTTTTATTCAACACACCTGTGTCACCGTGGGTTTTTATGTGTTTATGATGTAAAAAGCTATGTTTCCCCTTCAGCAACTGTAACCTCTGGCTCCCATGAAGTTCCTCATCCAGGGTTTAATAGATGTGATGTTCTGCTGTTCAAACATCTAAAAATATATAGAGTAGAGTATAAACTGTTATAATCAAGGTCCTGTATTTTGTTTCCCAAAGTCTGGGGAAACGAAATGCAGTGAAATCATTTTGAATTCACCAACATCTAGTAAAGGAGATGGAAGCTTATTAATGAGTACATAAATAATGCAGGTAGAATCACTTATAATAGATTCATTTAACTACTTGGCCCAAGTGATTTTAACTTTTTACCTAATAGGGATAATTTGCTGATGAAACAAAGCAGAGTGAATGAAGAAGGTGAGAGCAGAACAACCACCAGAGGCTGCATACACACGCTTTGCCTTATTATAAACTTATGAAAGGATTTTAAGGAAATTGTTACCAAAGGTGCATCTCATGAACAATTCGTTAAGATTTGGTCATGATCCAGATCATGTGCAAGTTTTAGCTATAGGTTTAAGTCACAATATGGAGCCAAATATGGTGCTTGGAGGAGGTCTGTTCTCTCTGACAGATTTTCCAGTGATAGATATAGAAACACTTTGAAATTATAGGACTATAAATCACATATTAAAATTGTCATAAAATAAATACATTTAGAATCATTTTTATGAAATTTAAAGTACACTAATTGGTGCTGGACAGTTGGACCACATTATATTTTTACACTTTAGATCATTGAAAAACGATCTAAAAATGTGCATCTATAGAAGAGTTTCTACTGATCTGGTTTATTTTTATGCATGTAAACATTTACTGGTTGTGTTTGTTAGGAAAGTCTCAACAATAATCAGTTTCAGAATTTTAATTTTAATTATAAAAGTATTCATCCACATTTCTCTGAGGGCCCTATAACTACTCCAAGGGGAGCTATAGCGCCCCCTATCGGGCTCAGACTTAATTTGTCGACAGTTGGAAAGATTCTCTTTTTTTAAGCTTGTGTGCTTTATTGGTTATTTTTATTAATTGTTTTATAAAGGTTAAATTATCTCAGATAAATATTTTGATCCATTTTTTATTTTAACAATAAAATCACACAAAAAAGATTAGGTTTGGCTCCAGTTTAAGCTACACATCATTGATCAACAGCTTTTATCTTAGCATCTCTGTCCCCACAAGTAATTCAGGACTGACTCGGACTTTTCTCTGAACCTTAAAGATCATCTCTCCTGTCTGTCTGTGTTTCCCAGGCAGACGCAGACAGTTTCTATACAGCCTGTAATGGACGCCAGTTCAACTCCATTGAGGAAGCGGTGTGCCAGCTGGTCTACGTGGAGCGAGCGGAGGTTATAAAGTCCGAGGACGTAAGGATGCTTGTTCTGTCTTCTTTGGCCTGCATGCTTTAAGCTCTGCAGATAACAGCAGTTTAAGGTCTGTTCAGTTAATGACACTTCCGTTTAAAAGGAGGTGTTTTTGGACGGAGAAACATCTCAGACATGCAGGTTGTGATTAAAGGTTCAGAGCAGGTTTAGCTCTGCTTCACCTCTGACCTCTACCTGAGTCATTTGAGGCGTGGGCGAGGTCCATTCAGCTAAAGGTTAGAAACAAGATTTTCAGGATTTTTTTTTTCTTCCTCCTTAAGAAGATAATGAAGCTGGTTTATTCACTGGGTCAACATTGTTCTTGGATTCGGTTGGAGCTCGAATTCCTCGTGATTTTATGTGACTTGGTCTCAGAAATATTTCCTCTTGAGTTCCTGTCTCTTAGTTTTTTTATGAATTAGTGTTATCTGTATTTTAGGTTTTAACCTTATTTAAACAAAACAGAGATTTATTCATCTATCATCACATTTCTAACATTAAGTCAGTTTTTCTTTTCTTTTTGTAGAGCAAATATTTATGCAATCTTATATCGAAGGGGTTTTATAAACGTCTCCAAATAATTGTCATATATTTTTCAGGATTTTTTGTGCACATTCTTTAAAATCTTCTCTTTTTATTTTGTTTATATCGATATTGCAATTAAATCCAATTGGCCAAAATAATACATTTTACCAACAGTTACACAACAGAGCTTGTAGTTATAACCTTTAATGTCTTGTTTGATTTGTTGATGAATTACTTTTTTGTTCGTTTCAATTGAGGCTTTTGTAACTTCTTTTAACCATTTTATCGTGTAAAAAAAAAAAAAAAAAAAAAAAAGGGAATATCTGCTCAAAAAAATCCTCACACACCCATAAATGTCGGGGATCAAATGCACTGATTTCAAAATAGTCGAAGTCGGCCTTAAGATTCTTGGCACTTCTTCTGTAACCCCCTCACACTCCTCCTCCTCCTCTTCCTCCCTGCCAGGGAGCCAGCCTGCCAGTGATGGAGCTGACCGAGCTGCCAAAGTGCACCGTGTGCCTGGAGAGGATGGACGAGTCCGTTAACGGCATCCTCACCACTCTCTGCAACCACAGCTTTCACAGCCAGTGTCTCCAGCGGTGGGAAGACGCCTCGTGAGTTGAACGTGATTCATTGTCTGAACCTGAAGTTTCTTCCCTTACAGAGACCAACGTCTTTCAGTCCTCCTGTTCTTTACCAGCAGCCAGTTTGTGCCTGGATGTTTCTCCCAGTATTGTTTGCTTGTCCAGCTCTTTGCATGTATTCTTCTCTCTCACAAAGAACCTGTGACCTCAGCTCAGTGCCCCCTGTGTTTTTTTTAGGTGTCCTGTGTGTCGGTACTGTCAGACACCAGAGCCGGTTGAGGAGAACAAATGCTTTGAGTGTGGAGTTCAGGAGGTGGCTAATAATTTCATATCATCTGAGATAATTGATCCTGTTGGATTTTACCTTAAGTTTCATTAATCAGTCTATTTTTTATCCAGAACCTGTGGATTTGTTTGATCTGCGGGCACATTGGCTGCGGTCGCTACGTCAGTCGGCATGCTTACAAGCACTTTGAGGAAACGCAGCACACGTACGCCATGCAACTCACTAATCACCGTGTGTGGGACTACGCAGGAGGTATGAGCTTTATACTTGGTGCTGAACTACTGTGGTGTCAGTCTGCTATTGAAACGATGTTTAAAGCATAAAGGGTCAAATAAAAAGCCTATCTTAACAATATTTTTCAGTAAAACGCACAAAATGTCTCCAATTGTTCATAAATATCTCACTGGGTTATTATTTGATCATCTCCCTGTAGTGGAGAATATTTAATCACAGCATCCATGCAAACAGATGCTCTAATATCACCATCTTTATTTAGTAACTTGCTTTAAACACCTGTGAGCCTCTAATGTTTTTTAATATATAATAAATAAGAAATAAATTGTGAGCTTTAAAGGTGCATAGTCACTTTATATGTCTACACAGAACAGCTAAAAAATTATTGAATCCTGATAAAATGAGGTTTTCTACACCAAGTGTCCCTCCTAGAAGTGTTTAAATAGTCCTTTCTGGGCCTAAATGGAATTATAGCACCGGGCGAGATGAGCAGACATCAACAGAAGTGATGCCATCTGCTGGTAGGACCACAGAACTACCAGAAAGCAAGATGGTGCCGACTGATGTTAAACCGATCTACAGTCGTCCCCAGAGCCTCCAAACAGAACATCAACGAAAAAGAGAATATCTGTCTTTAACAAACGCAAACAGGGACTCAGCATAAAGATAAGAAATATGTCAATTAAGTACATTTTAAAAAGTCAAAGGCTAAAATCTTTTCATTAGAACATAAACTCATTAAAAGGGTCAGGGAACCATTGATTGAACAAAATCTAAAAGTCTTCACAGCTTTAGCTTCCTCTTTTCTGAACCGTTATGTTCAGACTGTATTCCAGCTCTGTTCCAGTCTCATCCCTCTTTGAATCGGATATTTACAACTTTCCTGGGAGATGCTAACCCTAGCCAAATTGCTTGTGTGTTTACCTTAACAAGCTTTATTTACTATCAATTAAGAAAAATCAAAGTGTAAAATATAAAAATAACATAACACACCAGCAGGACGTGTTAATCTGTCAGAGAAACTTTGTGAGCTACTGGCTTATAAATTTAACAAATGTCAAACAACCTGACTGCACCTTTAGCAGACTTTTGTGTATGTACATTCATGTGAATTTAGTGTTAGCAACATTAGCAGTTAGCCTTGGATTGCTAACTATTGTTTCCTGGACTCCGATACAATCAGTAAAACGTTTTAAAAGCAGCAACGTTTTCCGTCTACTGGCAACGAGTGTTTTTGGTGGAATAGAGACAGGAGTGGTGCTAGCAAGGCGGACTAACGTTAGCATCCTTCGAAGATTGAAATCAGTACAGGAGAGCGCCCTCTTGTGGGCTTTTCTAGATTGAATGAAGAACCAAAGATTAAATTAAACGTCAAATAAAACAAAACAAAAAAAAACAAGCCGCTTTGAATCTGTTGGATTTTTCAGCAGGTTTTAACTGAAGCTCAACAACAACACACACATTAAACACGAAACAGTCAGATTTATGGCTGCTGGTTTGTGTGTTTAAGGCAGGGAAGACTTCATGGAGCCACAGTTTACCCAACTCACCGTTTCCATAAATCAATAGCAAAGTCAGGGGATTTCTGTTCCTCTCTGCTACAAACACTGAGCAATTCTTCACCGTTTTAAGCCCAACTGATAAAAAAACTGTTAGTTTAGCTTCAGTGTTTTATGGTTAACCTTTTAACACTAGATTTTTGCACCTTTTTTAGTTCATCTAATCAACATCTTAAAGGGAAGGTATCATTTTTACAGTAGTTTTGGGAGTGTTTAGGCTACCAGCTCGTCGTGGTTCATTTATGCTTTTAAAAGATAAGGCTAAAGGCACCAACCTGGCATCACAGCAAGTTCCAGTCGAGTAGTGATGGATTTCAGCTTAAAGGTGTTGTGGAGGATTGATGGTGATTTGTTCAGTGAGGAAGAGGAACATTTTCTTTTTTAGAAAGTTACATGGCATAAATATTTCTTATCTTTACCATTAAATCGCTGTACACCGGGTTAAGTGTTTATGTGACCCCCCTATAGTAAGCTAGCATTAGCTAGCATTACCTTCATCCATCTTTAGTTTGAGTCTTCCTCGGCTTCCTCTCCTGTTATTATCCAGAGGGATTCAACTTGCAACCTGCCGTCTATTCTGGCTCTCTAAGGTCGGACTAAAACAATAATCTGTACAGTAATTTGTCCTTAATCTCCTTGTTTTGTTTTGTTTTTTTTATCATATATAGATGGAGGGTACTTTGTTGCCATGACAGCCATGTCTACATTGCTGTACTTGTAATGGGCAGCCGTCAGCCTGAGGCAGAGTTGACCCAAACCGAAACAAAGTGAATAGAGTCGATACTAATGGTAAAGGATGGGTGGAGATCTAACAAACCGACCCCTCTGTACACATAGAAGTAACCTCTGCTGAGAAATCACCTCAAGCTGATGGTCCTGATAAACAACCGGTTCTTTATTCAACTTTTACAAAAGTTGATCCTGATCTGTTTATCAGCAGACATTCAGGTCTGAGAGAAGAGTCAAAAAGTGAAAACAAATCCTATTTAATGAAATAATTTTCTTCCCTTCTTAAAGTTCTGCTCAGAAATGTCTCTTTGATGGTCTGGCTGTTGACTCACTGCTGCATATATCTCTTAAACTGTTGTTTCTTGCTTCAAGGCAAAGATTCTATCAAACCTCTTGGCTGAAAATGCTTTTGTCCGAGAAGCTGCTTGTCTTTAATGATTTCACGTGTTTACTCTAAAAAATCTCAACCGTTTTCCCTGCAGTAATGAGCTTCCAAGAAGTGAAACGTTTTCTGTTTGAAAGTGTTTTTTTTTGTTGTTTTGTTTTTTTTTTTGGCATATGCTGCATTGAAGAAGCAGTTGAAAGGTTCAGTGACGAGTTTGACTTTGTGATTTGTAGTTTTTTTTTTTTTTGTGGCACTAAAACGCGATTAAATCGATTCTGTGGTTTCATGGCAGCTTCTTTGTCCACATCTCCAAGTCCTCTTTATGCTCCTACTTCTTGTTTTCTTTGTTTGTTTTAGATGAGCTCCGTTTTATATTTCTATTTAGTTTTAACTGCTTTTGAGATTTTGCTGCTTGAGTCCAGAAACCGTGGTTCTTTTGATGTATCTCGTTTCACTTGAAAAACAGGCTAACGGCAAAATGTCCAACAACCAGTGGGAAAGTATCGGGTTTAACAGCTGCTCTGTGTTTTATCCGTCTGTTTATGTGTTTAGTGCTGGTCTGGTCAGTGCAGGGTTATTACGGCTGGAGACGCTGAATTACTCTACATCACAGGACATGAAGGCGCTGCTGCAGAGATGCTTCTTACAGTTTGACTCATTCTTTTCTAGATCAACTATTAATGCAAATCAGTTCAATTTGATCAAACAGTTAAAGGCAGTCAGTTCTTCTTTAAAAGCCAAACTTGGTTCACTTTTTATTGTAGCAGCATCATCTAACAGGGAACCTTTCAGTTTCCTGTTAACCAAGGTGGGCTGGTCTTTTCTGCCATAATTAGCCTCTAGGTTTGGTATTAAAAAATGATTATTATCAATTTTATTTAATAATCATGTTGCAAAATATAAATGATTATGGGAAAAAAAATCAATACTGAGGACTGTTCAGCACAAGCAGCAACACCTCACTACACCAAGATTTAAATGAAAGTCGCTTTATTAAAGCCTCTTCAGTCGTTCTTTCCTGGAGTTTTTCCACGATCTGTTGATAATGGTGATATTTATGGGCTAAATCACAGGCGGTTACTAGATGTTTACATTTGTGAACCAGCAGGAGCTGCTGCTCGCCCGCCGTGTTTTTCTGTCTGGGCAGTTAAAACTTTCCTAGGTACGGACAGAATTTCCGCATTGAGGGGCGCGGAAACCCAAAATGATATCATTTCGCCGCACAGACCTCACAGGTTTCTCGAGCATAAACCAAGCTTTAAGGAGACAGGATCATAACGACAGGATCCCTCTGCAGCTTCTTGATTTGTTTCACCGCTAGCAGAACGAACTGATTTGTCAAACTCCTGCCAAATCTGGTCAGCAGGAAACCTACAAACATCTTTTCCATCCACAAAGGGATAAATCACGTCCTTTTGGTTGTTTAAAAAAGGAAACAAACAAAGTGAGGCTATTTTTAGCTAAAACAGACCGAATAGTGGAGTCTAACGGTGCAGCCATGTTTGTTCTGCTTCAGCTGCTCATGGTTGACGTCATTCTCCTCACTGCAGTTTATTGCTTCCATTGGTTTCTATGACTAATGCATCTGTTTGCTTCTGGCAAGATGTTTTTTTGAGAGTTTCGAGGTAGAAAAAGGCCCGCAGCATCACAGAACTCCCACCGTACTTCACAGAGATACAGAGGTATTATTACATATTCTTCCTGCCTTGATGCCAAACGCACCCGGAGAGTTTGTCGCTGTGAAGCTCAGTGTCCTCTGCTCTAAACTAAGATGTGTCCATTTGTGATGCTAGGAGAGAAAAAGCTTTAATCTTTGCCTCAGTCCTGCTGTAGACAGTTTCAGTTGGTCATTATGGAGACTTGATGACCCCATATTTACTTGTGGCGATTGTTTTCACCTCTTCTTCCATCCTGCTTCCTTTGCATGATGATGGGTAGAGATGCATTCTTCTCCAACCTACTGACCTCCATCCAAATCTATTAAATGATGAACAATTTTATTACAAAGATGCAGAATTGAGATCTTGATCCGCATCATCATCTTTAGGGTCCACCCGCTGCAGCCATATCAGGTTCGAATGTGAACGGGTGAATTATTGTTAAGCTTCTGTGAGAGGATATAGATATATTTGTTTGGTGAGATTGGTATATAATATGGCGTCACATTGAACGCAGACTGTGAAATTCATGCAAAAGACATGCAGGAAGTCATGGAGGCGCCTTGAACGGATCTAACGGATTTAATTGCCTGAATTTTATTATAAATATCCCTTATTTCCTTATTTTGGGGATCATCAGCAGTTATGTCTTCAAGATATACAAAAAAAAATAGAATAATAAGATAAATCTGCAGATGTGATGAGCTGTAAAAACAGTATTTCCACAATGAAAGCTTGGTCCAGTTTGTCCTTCTTTGTTGAGATCCATGCAACTCTTATGCCCTAGATAACTATGTGCACCGTCTGGTGGCCAGTAAGACTGACGGGAAGATGGTCCAGTTCGAGTGTGAAGGGGAGACCTGCCAGGATGAAAAAATAGATGCCCTCCAGTTAGAGGTAAGCCATTAAAATGAGCTTTAGTTCCCCTGATGAGCTCAGACAGATCCCTCCGCTCTCTGCCTGCAGTACTCCTACCTGCTGACCAGTCAGCTGGAGTCTCAGAGGATCTACTGGGAGAACAAGATCGTTCATCTGGAGAAGGAGACGGCCGAGGAGGTAGCCACGCTCCCTGCATCTTTACCCGTTTGGGTTCTGAGTTTGGGGTCTGAGCTCTTCTTTTCTGTCCTTCTGCCCTCAGATCAACAACATGAAGGCAAAGTTCAAGGAGACTCTGGAGCGCTGCGATAACCTGGAGCAGCGCTTAGGAGAAATCAGCAAAGAGAAGCAGAGCTTGGAGAAGAAGTAGGTGCCATGTGAGCTCATGTATGTGGGTGCTGGGGGTCCTGCGGTGTCAGCTCTGTTTGCTCACTGCAGGACCTCAAAGTAAGGCTAAAAGGAAGCTTTTTTTTAACCTGATCATCATTCCCTGTAATTATGTAAACATGGTTGTGTGTTCAGGCCTGAGTTTGTTTGTCACCTTATTTTCCTTTAAGAACCTTTTAAAATAAGGTTGTTTGATTTACTGATTACTGGCTGTTAGTATGGAGTTAAAGGGAAGCACCTTTTTCTGTTCCCCCTGCTGGATTGGTTTCCTAAACTCACAGCCTTCCGTCTTTTTTTCAGGTGCACTCAGCTCAACAGTCGTGTGGTGAAGCTGAGCCAGGAGCTGAAGGAGGAGCAGGAGATGAACCGCTGTCTGAGAGCCAATCAGACGCAGCTGCAAGCCCAGCTGGCAGAGGAGGAGCGCAAAGGAAAGGAGAGCGGTAAGTCGTTTCCCTGATGCAGGCATCAGAAGGACGACTTCTGTGGTCCTGATTTACATCTGACAAACAGAGATGGTAACATGTTCTTTATAGACTTTTTACATACTTCAAACATGTAGGAATGTAACTGAAAACTATTAAAGAAAGAAGAGAAACTTGTTTAACAAATCAAACAAAACATTAATGAATAGCAGGTGGAGGGAGCAGCAATGGATGTGCTTCAAGGTAAATCCAGATATGGACTGATAATATCAGCCGTGACATGTTAATGTTGGACCGAGTGGATATGGAAATACTGCTGTCAGAGAACACTTCCTTTTTACACGTTCACGTTTGCAAATGAGACGCAAATAACAGCAAAACACCAAACCGCTGCTAAAAATAGTAGATAGGAGAAATATGGAGTGAATTTTGTTCCATTATTGTTGAAGAACTTTAAAAAAAAATGCAGTTCAGAAATGAAACTTTGAAAAATGTTTGCATAAAAAAGGTTTTGAGAGTAACTTTTCTGATGTTTTATTCTGTCAAATCATTTTTTTTCCAAAAGTAAAAACCTTTTTTTTCAAGATTTGTGTTTTTTTTGTGTTTTTTTTGTTTTTTTTTTGTTTGTTTTTTTTTTAGATTTTCAAGTTTTACAAATTGCTGGGTTTCATAAATCAAATTCTCTTCACTTTAAGCCCAGTAAAAAAACCAGCTCCTAACTAAGGTTGGACATTAGCTGCAAGCATTTAGTTTGTTATATTTTCAGTGTCTGTTGTGAAACATCGTTTAAAAACATTTGTTGTCCTTCCAAAGGGAAGCATTTTTTTTTAAAGAAATGGATGTCAAATGTCATTTTTATGATGAAACTTAAGGTAAAAGAAATGATTATTTGGATATGATTGGAATAAAACCTGAGATTAGATTTTGAAGCCTGCTGAACAATAGGAATGTCTTTGCTCCTCAGTCCAGACGAAAACGCCCTTTGCTGTGAAGTTAGTAGAATGTGATCTTTAAACACAATTTGAAAAGAAGAATTTATAAAACTTAGTTGAAATTAGAAAAAAAAAAAACTAAACAAAAAAAAACTTGAGAAAACAGCAGAAATAATCAAAATCTTTCTGATAAAAATGTTCCGGATTTTGATATTTTTTTACCTCCATTTACAAAACATGTTATTTGCTTGCAACAATAATGGAAATAAAATTCCCTCCATAGAGAAATAAGTAAAACAAAACTCTGTATTTAGGGATCAGATTTGAATCATTTCTCCTGCCAGAATGAATAACTTTAGGTTCATCCTCTGTTCCCTGGAATCACCATCATCATTCAGCTTAAATGTTTTCACCTTAAAGCTGCATGTCTGCATTTTCCCTCTAACCTCTGACCTTTTTTGTTCAGTTCAAACTCCTATCATCTCGTCCTCTTTCCGTTGTCAGAGGTCGTTCTTTAGAAGTCGGCCAAACATCTCATGCATCCTGCATTCTTATCTTTATTTCGGTATTCGCTCCGTATCATCGGCTTCTTTCTGAAACTCGTGAGGTTTAATCTAAGATCTTCAAAGATTTTTCTTTTTGTTTTTACACCAGCATGTAAACAATGAGGATCCCAGAGAAAAATCTGTCATGGCAGCTTTTAGAAAAAGTCTAGATGTGAATTTCCTACACAAAACTCCCATAAACCTTCCTTTGGCTTAAATGATCTGCTAACCTTTATTTTTTAAGTATCTCTCTCTTTAAAGCCCTTTAAAGACGTCACTGTTAAATAAGTAAAATCTGCAAAATAATATCAGCATCTTTAGCAGAGGATGTTTTGCCGTCGAAGGGCAGCTATTGAGAGAAAAAGGATCCTAAAGTAGTTTGAGCTGCAGAAAAACTTTATTAGAAGTCTTTTTCTTTTTTTTAAATCAATGGTAAAAGTATTCAGTGCAGCTTGGATTGATGAATAATATACAAACTCGGGAGAACCAAGGGTTGTTGTTTTTTTAATAAACAGAGAATGACTCATATTTAATTTAAGGTCCTACAAATAGCAGGCAGGTGTGATGATATTCTAGACCAACCTGTGATTCCAGGAAAACACTTTTGAGCTGAAATTCTTGTGAAACAAGCTGCAGCTCATCTTTGGCCAACCAGATAATCGTCCCTTAAAGGTGCAGAGTCACGTTATTCGACTTTATTTAAATCTATACGCCGCTCGCTCACGACGGTTGCATTCTCTGAAAGGTTGCTGCATCCTGCTGAAGTATTTTACTCTTTATTTTTACCCAGTTTGTTAGAAGGTTGAGCCCTTCATGTATATTAACCATAACTGGGGTAAAATACTGAGCGTGTGCACAGGGAGTAAACAAGGAAGTAATCTATTGACCCACTTAGAGCTTCCCAGTGAAGTGTGGAAATAACGAAGAAAAGTCAAAGATCCAGAGTGAAAAATAATATTTGATTGCAGGAAGGATTAACAGGAATACAGTCTGAATGTCAGAGTTTCTGCAGATCAGTTTAATTAATTAATATCTGTTGGTCTTCGATCGCGCCGAGATGCGACTTCGCTACGAGGCGTTCAAGGACGGCGCTACGTCTCTTTATATCTGCTCATCTCAGCCAGTGCTGGATTTTTATTAAGGCTCAAAAAGCATCTAAACACAACACAAATGTTTGGTGTAATAACCTTATTTTATCATGATCTAACGGTTTTTGGTGTTTTGTGGATTGAACTAAAACATTACAACACACCTTAAACTCTGATCAACTCAGCCTAAAGAAACAACAAGAACAAAAATCGGATGCATCTGAAAAGTGTTTTTTAGATCACTGGAACCTCCAGATTAACAGTGTGGTAAACAAATGGTAATCAAGCATATCTCAGATTTGTGCCTTTAATCTTTTCTCTACTGTTCTTCTTGTGTTGACTATTAACTTCAAGGCATAACGGCTCGTTACACTGAAATACACCAGCGAGGACCCTGCAGTCCGCTTCTGATTATTGTGTGGCTGATAATAAATGGATCAGTTGTTCTCATACTGGCTGTTATTCTTTACATAAGATCACCTGATCAGCCTTTTCTAACAGGCCAAACTACAAAGCAAGTAATAAAAGTATGTATGATTTGTGCAGATATATCGGGTCCATATCGGTACCAGCTGGGGGTGAACCGATTGATCGATTTTGTTAAGATAAGATTAAACTATTGAAGGTGTCATTTTATCTCATAACAAATGACAGTGTTATAAAAGAAATGTCAGTATCAGTCATAAAAGAACAGTAATCAGTGCACCTCTAGTGTCTGTTAGCTACTCAAAGCTGCAATATTGATACCATATCAGATGTAAAGAAACGTTTGTCAGGACGCCCTTAGAATGTGTTATATGTTGGAGGACCGTGGGAACAGATGTTGTAACCGGCATCCTTCCTGTCAGCCATGATGAAGCCTCATATGTGAGCTAAATGAGTTGATCTTGGTACAGGCTAACCGTATTAAGTGAAAGTGGGTTATGGTTGCTAATCATTCATTTAAACCATAAAAGTTTGAGCTAAATCACAAAAAAATGTTACAAAATAAAAGAACCGCATGCGAAGTAATGAGCGTCACTTTAGCGTCTTTCTGATTGCAGAAAAGTGACGTGTTGCAGCTGATCTCCCCTCCTCAATAATTTTAGCTCCTTTCACATGTTTCTCTTTTTTTTTAAACAAATTAATTTTTTTAAAGATGTCAAAACGACAAAGTGACATTAAGTTGAGCATCTTTAGATGTTCTGTAACAACATTGCTTTGTTTCAATGCCGACTGGTAATATTAACCACAGAGGGTTGATTTCACATGTGGTTGTGCAAACATTTCCTTTCTAGATCTGGCAGCGCTGGTCCTAACTTCCTGATCTGAAGGGCTGCTTATCAAACCAGGAAGGAGCTAAAGTCTTCCCGCTGAGCTACATCACACACATTGGTGGACTTTCCCACTTTGGATGAATCACTTTCCGTCAATGAGGCGGGGGGGCGGTGGTGCTGTGGGGAAAACGTAGCGTCAGTTTCCGGTTGTTTTTAATAGTGGGGAATGAAAACTGTCTGCAGTTCGGTGCTGAACGTTCATCAGCTTTCTGATTGTGTTATTTAAGCTGGTTTATGGACAGCAGCTGATTTCAGATCAGTTCTCTGATCTTCTCCTCTATAACATGGAGCTAACGCTCCTCAGTCTGATTATTTAGTTACCTTGGTTTTAACTGTGATGGTTTTTTTTCCCAATTCGATGGATTAAAATCTCAGTAAAAAAAAAAAAGAATCAATTCCACGGCCATGTTGAATGAAGCCCTAGAAACACATTTATGTCCATAAAGAGTGGAATATGCTTTCCCATTGAAAGCTGTTTGCAGGTGCTGAACATACTTTTCATTAAGCTACATAACTGTTTGAAAAATGTTTACTGGTCAAAAGTTTGATGGTTGTAACTTTATCCTCTCCAATTGTTTGGGGAATTGAATTGAAAAGGAATTGTGAAAATCATGTATATGAAAGAATATATCGTGATAAAGGTGCTGATTTCCAACTCGACTAATATTATAATGTTTTCTAGTCTTTACTCCTGTAAATCAACATGATTTATAGATAAATAATATTTTAAAAGCATCAATCTGCATATTTTTGTTCATCCTTTCATTCTAAATAGCTTCCTACGACTTTTGTTCTTTCTTTGACTTGAATTGAAGCACCTTGATTTTAAAAAAAAAGGCAAATTTGAGCTCTTCAGTCATTTAACACTCTTCAGTGTAGATGTTCTAAGGTAAAGTGGCCCCTCTGCTCAGGACTGTTCAGTTATTGTTTCTGATCAGCTTGTAAGTTAAGGAGAAAACCTCCAGTTATTTTCACCAATGAATCTGCTACCAAATGAATGCAAAAATAAAATCTACATGTTTTAGATATTTAATAAAGTTTCAAGTAGATTTTTGTTCTTATCTACCATTTTCGATCTTTTTCTTTCTTTTTTTTCATCGGCTGTAGCTGACCGGAAAGACGTGGTAATAACGGAGCTCCAGGAGCAGCTAAGAGACGTGATGTTTTATCTGGAGACGCAGCAGAAGATCGAACAGCTGTCCTCCGAAGCTCGCAGCGAAATCCAAGACGGGCAGATCAACATCCCGGCCGGCCAGACGGACGGCGCTCTGGGCTCCGATGGAGCGGGCCCCTCCTCGGGTCGGACCAGGAGAGGCCGAGGCAGGAAGAGGAAGTAGGCAGGGGCCCAAACCTGCAGGGAAATTTTCCAAATGTTGACTGTATTTTACTGCTTTGGAACTTTGGACTCCTGAGGAGGACAAAGCAGCAGCAACGTTTTCAGATAAATATTTGACCTTAAAAGAGCCTTCAGAAATAAACATGAAGCATCTGAGATTCAGTTTGATGATTCAGCGGTTTCCACATAGTAAGGGTGCCTTGGTCAGAAAGTACCTTCACTATATATTGTTCACAAGCTCAGTTTAATGTATTGCAGTTTTTTTTTTCTTGTGTCAAAGCCGGTCAGATAAAATCCTCTGAAGTATAAAAAATATACATTTACTCTGGAGATTGAACAGAAGTTGATAAATGTTGGCTTTGCACCAAAGAAACATTCTTTTGTTTGTTTGTTTTTTAGGTTAAATTAATTTATTGCTCCTTATGTTTTAGTAACTCTTTCAGTCAGAGGTAAGAAATATAGACAGAAGTTTTCTCACAGCAGAACAATTTCAGTGCTGCCATTTTTTCTCAGAATCAGGAGGTTTTCTTCTTTTGTTTACGATGCAGACTCTTTATTCTACAGTTCATGTTCGTATATTTAAAGCTGAGACGACAGGACTTCCTGCACAGTTCTGCTCAGGAGTATTTTAGCCCCCCTGACTGAGAGCAACTCACCTCAGTGTTGTTTTTTATTTCTGCATCAAACTCTGCATTTTTTTGTAAATATAAAGGACACTGTTTTTTTTTTTTCACTCTACCCAACTACATCACCCTTATTGTTAGTTTGTCATTCAAAAAATCCCCTGTGGTTCAGGTTTGAATATGGCCTTGCAGTGGGAAACCTATCAGGAAATAGAACATTAAACAGGAGAAAATGGCATCTTCCCCTGTTTTTATATTAACTGTACAAAGAAAATGTTACTTTGAATTATTATCTGTGAAGCTTTATTTTGGTTATGATTTGTATTTAAATTTAAAATACAAATATTTGTTAAACTGGGGATGTGAAGATAATTTCTTCAGTCAGTCACACATCATTGTTTCCAAACAGCAAACTGTCAAATTTACCCTGAACTGAACTGAAACCCCATGGATGGAAAATTCAACCTGCTGCTCTTTAGCAGAAATCTTTGAAGTCGGTCAGATTTTCTTCAAGACCATTTTAAATCATTTTACTTAATTCAATAAGATAAATGTCCATACTTTGACTAGGCCCCTCCAAACCCCTCCCTCTAAAGTTTCCCCTTTTGTTTTGCTGTATTTACAGCTGGAGTTACTGATGGGTTTTGGATCAATGTTCTGCTGCAGAACCCCAAATGTGACGAACCTTACAATGATCCCTAAAGTAACACCAAAACTCATTAAAAGTTCTTAATTTACAGGAATCTGCTTTTGTTCGCCATGTTTACACGTTTGCATTACTGGAAAGTCTGTTTTCTGAATGATGCTGCATTATGTTTTAATTGAAAGGTGTCTCAGAATATAAAGTTAAATCATCAGAATATCAGCTGATGTCATTTATTTTTATTAATATCAAAATAAGATAATTGTGCCAATATCTTCTTCAAACCAAAAGTGTTGAAATTTGAAAGGTTTTCTATTAAAGAGTTTGCATGAACTGTTGAAGTTTTTAGATATTTTAATTATTTTGACATAAAATCGACGTTTTGGCTTTATAACAAAAGACTGAAACCCTAAAGCTGTTGTCGCCTTTATTCTTATTTTGCCATATTTGTTGCTGTATTCAAAACACCTGTTTTAAATGGGAGCAAACATTGGCAAAATAAAATGAAAGAAAGATGATTCTAGTACAAAGTGTTTATACTGATTAAGTTTAGTTGGTTAATTGGATAACTGTAGGCAGGAAGGATCTTCTGTAGCTGTCTGTCTTGCACCTGATCTGGAGAAGCCTCTGACTGAAGACACAGGATGCTCACTGTCCATAATCTTTTAAGCTTTATGAATAATTCTCCTTTGTGATATAATCTCCAGAGGTTCCAGAGGAGCTCATAGAACAGAGCCGGTGTTGTTTATCAGCTTGTTGAGCTTTTTTAAGTCATTCACTCTGATGCTGTTGCCCCAGCAGATGATGGAGGAAGAGATTCACACTCTCTACAACAGACTTACAGAAAATATGCAGCAGCTTTTTGCAAACACTGAAGGACGTAAGCTTCCTTAGGAAGTCCAGTCTGCTCTGTGCACTTATGTTTATGGCCTTTATTTCTTTGAATGTGCAGAAAAAAGATAATTTCATAAAATAAACACAGGGGTATTTTATCTAATATTCAAAACGCACACAAAAAAAACAAGTTTTAAGCCAAAAATGTCATTTTTTTAAACACTTTTTTATATTTATCTCTAACCTAACCTGTTCCTAATGTTCAGTTTTAATTTGAGTATTTTGTGATAATCCTTTAACCCTTTCCACATCATTTCCATCCGTGTCCCTCTCACAGCCGTGTCTCTCATCCACACAAAGCAGGCGCACATTGCATGCAGTCGATCGTCCAGGTTTATATCCATAGGTCAACTCAGGAATGCAAATCTGGCCACAAACCAGTTCTATTTTTCTCAACGCACAAAAAAGGATTTCCTAAATGAGATCACCTGCCCCTTCAACTGTTTGCAGTGACAGAAAACAGGAACTTCAGACATCATTTAGTAGGCGTTCCCTACTAAAACAAGTTGCCAAAGGTTTTCTTTTTTTAAATTCAATTCTAAAAAAAGAAAAAGAAAATAAAATTTATTTTTAAATCGATAAAGGTAACGGGATGATATCTCGCACCTGATGCTTCTCGGGTTTCTTCGAGTTGCACCTGAATCGCTTGGCTAAAAAAAGGCAGCAGCAACAACAAATCGTGACTTTGAATGTCACGATAAGTGACTCGGCAGATCCCTCAGATCTTTTTTTATCTCCGCAGCGGAAGCTGCATCTTCTGACTAATTCCTCTGCTCTCCTACTACATTACTAACAGTTTATGCACAGCTGCTCAGTGGGAGTAAACTGTGTACAGAGGCTGAACGGTGCTGCTCTCACAAACTTCCTTCTGACTGTTTTTTAAATGTCACACAAGCTGTGCAGTAAGTGTTTGATATTCTGACAGATTCAATGAAGGACTCCTGTGTCTTGTGTTGAGTTGCTCAACAGGTATTTGTGCAACATGCAGAAATACTGGTGCAAGCGGGTCATGTTCTAAGGAAATATCTTTCACACTTGTTTTATTCATATCCTCTTGTGGTCTGTTGTCTGATGCACCAATAAAGATAAGGGACTGCATCATTTATTTTTTAAGAACTGATAGAAAATTCCTCTTCATGATGCATTTTGTCACATGAAACAACAGTTCATCGCTACCAAATAGTCAGTTTAATAAAACTCTTCCACAAACTGTAGTTTGTCTACTTCTCCAGTCCTCTCCACACCCCCTGTTACAAATAAAGGCTGCAAATGTGAGAACTGGTGAATGTTACAACTGACCCAACCTATGCAGCAGACTTACAAATTGAGGAACGCGTTTTTTCAAAAGAGGGGAGGAAATTTGAAAAGGTCTCACGGAGTTAGATTACCTCATCTGGGTTTTTCATTTTAACGTTGCCAGAGCTTCAGCCGCTCTCGTGCTGTGTGGGTGTTTTTTTTTTTTGTTTTTTTCAGTTCTGGTTAATGCCAGATTAAGATGCACACTGGATTTACCTGTACTGGGAAACCAAAAATATCTTTGAGCTTTTTTCACAGCAAGCAGCTGGAATGTGGCTTTGCATGTCAGCGGAAGCTCTATTGAGGATGGGTGTTAATCCGAAAACGGGGCGGGGTTTATTTACCTCTGATATCAGAATCCAGATCTAGAAATTACATTATCTCATTCAAATTGTTGACAGAAAACCATCTGATTCTGCTCATTGCTTTTAACAGACAAACTCAGTGATTTTCACAGGGAGAGGTGTGGTTGATTTACTGTCGGTACTGAACATTATTATTTATTTTGACAGCAGCCATTTTTTTGGCCATTTTCCCACATTTTTAATTATTATTTTACCTTATTTTATTCATACATTTATGTAAGATGTAGCAATAACATAAAAATACAGAACCTATTTCACTTTTCTTTTCCCTCCTCCCCCCCTCTCTTTAATTTGTAACCAGGAGTACAAATTTTAAAAAGAGGGGAAACTGATGGATTTTTGTTGCTGAAATCACCTTCACCCAAGCAGGGGAGGTCAAATACTACAACAGCAACTAAAGATGAGCATTTTATTCAGCACTACTCAGCTGCTGTATGATTGTTGATTTTAGGTTTTGACAAATAAAAGAGAGTAAAAAAAAAAATCAGAGTTTGGAGCCTGTGTTTCCTGCCTGCAACCAAACCTGGGTAGTTTTAATAATGATCATGCTTACCATGTGACTACAGGTAGAAAATAATATAATGTTAATTTACAGAGGTTCTTAATGTCAATTATTTACTCAAACAAACCCACAGGTGTCCAGTTTGACCTTTCTGTTACTGCTCCTATCTCAACATTTGAAACACATGGCAGCCATTTTGGATTTTAAGGCCAGAGTCGGTGAGGATCACCTCACCTTCCAAATGAGAAATACAATTTTAAAGGTGCATGATCACATTATTTAGCATTTTTTTAAACGTATACACCAGTAACTCACTCTGGTTGCAAACAATTTTTTTTATGACAAACTACGGTGTCCTGTTGGTGTAGTATTTACTATTTGCTGATTTAGTTGGTAAATATATCTTTTCTGTGTATATTAACCACCAGAACATCATGCGGACAAGAGTGGAACTCCAGCATAGTCAAAGAAAAAAAAGTGAAAAATTCCAAGATCAAGTGTAAATAATTGTGTTCGATTCCATAAAACTGGAGTTGTTCCGTAAAAACAGTGACTGTAGGAGTTCACTAAAGCGCAGGAAGCCTTCTGATGTCACTAAGAAGTTGATAGACAAATACCAAAACGATCATCCTGACCGTGATTACTTAGTACTTTTCTAAGCTTAAAAAGAACTTTTGCACCTGATACGATCAGCGAACATAAACACTGTTGTGCGCCGTCGCATCTTCTGGCCATATTTACACACGTATTCATAAACTAACCAGTTTCTGATGCGTCCCTAAAGGTCAGGGTTCATATTATGGTTATTGTGTTTTTACGTTCATTAATTTTTAACTTGACCTTGGATTTTACCGCTTCTTGTTTCACACATCCTCTAAGGAAATTCTAACATACCAACCAATTAGCTAAGATAGCTAAATCAAGCACAAACGTGTAAATTATCTCTTCTTCGATCTCTTACTAAGTAATTTATAATTCTTTAATGAAATCTTATGAAAGTTTCGTGCATTCATATCTTCTAGAAAAAAGAGAGACAAATTCTAAAATCTTTGTTTTAAAAAGAGACTAACTTTTAATGAGTTTTGTTTTTTGTTATATTTATAGAAGTTTTGACTTCAAGCGCCTGAAGGAGCACCAGTTCAATTTTATGTCAGGATTCATTTTTCTGTCTCTTCACCATGAATCAAACTCGCCTTTAGACGTTAAATTAATAGAATTAACATCATATCTGACCTTAAAGACACAAGCAGCCCCAACTTTGCTGCATTGACCTCTGGAATTTTCACACAGTCCTGCCTCTTTATCTTATTCTCACTAATGCAACACGGCTTTCAGTTTTTTCATTTTCAGATAACATCCAGACCATCAGAAGTGTTCAAAACGCCAAATTTGACTCATATTCTCTGTGGTTAACTGATGTGGTTCTCTGTCTTTATGATAAGTGAAGCGATAATTTGTGTTTCCAGTTAAACTCACTACAGATAGGTTAGGCATAACTACAAAAAAAAAACACATGATGAAAAAAAAAAATGGTCTGCTTTTAGCCACTTCAAATTTCCTTCTGCTACGTGACCCATAGAAAAGCCAGTCCTGCTTTGTTTGTGCTTCTGAAAATGATTAGACAAATATGGCTTTATGAGAGAGAGAGAGAGAGAGAGAGAGAGAGAGAGAGAGAGAGAGAGAGAGAGAGAGAGAGAGAGAGAGAGAGAGA
>JAUZNJ010108015.1:0-20416 GCA_034780135.1 Jordanella pulchra | reverse complement strand
GGGGGGTTACAGTCTAATGTGACGCAGCTCCTCCCACAGCACCTAAAGCATGGGGACAGAAATTGATTTTTTGTTCTGATGAAAGCTTCCTACAGAAACCAGAATCTGCTGCTAAAATGCTGCCTTAGTGATCCAGTGATGTGATAAGGGGACCACTCAAACCACTGGACCACCTTCACACAGAGAACCTCATTGTAGAATCAATATTTTATTATCTACATCACTCTCTGTTTGCTACTTTCAAATGTTTCAGATAAATAATACTTGAATTAGACAAAAGTAACCTGAGAAAATACCTAAAGAAGTTTTTAGATGCTTATTTCATTTACTAAGTCAGACCTGTGTGAAACTGTGGGAAAAATAACTGGTTGCACCACCTTTTGGCAGAAACAACAGCTACACAAGTTTTCCATCCAGATCCTAAGACAGTAGAGCTGCCCCACATCATTACACCACCACCACCATGCTTTACTGTAGATTTAATGCTCCGCTGCTGAAATGCTGAGTTCGTTTTCCAGCGGAGGTAAAGAGATGCACTATTGTAAGGTTCCACTTTTGTTTCTTTGGCCCACAGAGGTATTTTTAACCAAAAGTCTTTAGGGTCTACATGACGTAGGTTTTTTTGTAAATGTGAGACTGAATTTTGTTTTTGTTCTTTTTAACTCTCCCATTGAGAGGATTTTTGTCTCCTTTCATCATAACTTTAGATGTTGTTCTTGGATCTTTTGTGACCTCCTGTCAATGTTGTTGCTCCATCTTTGGTAAAAACCATGTTTAAGTCCCAAAGCCTTAGAAATGACTTCATAAGCCTTACCGAACTTTTTATTTCCTCATCTGTGTTGCTTTTTGAGGTTAGTCTACTTCATGTTGTTGGGTAGGTTCTATTTCAGTAACTTTCTCATTCCACAGGTCTATCAGTGATCAGTCCTAGTTTACGTTAATCCCAGTGAATTCCTCATTCAACTCAAAAAGAGAAAACCTTTTTTTACATATGGCCAGGTTCAACTAGAAATCAGTGGGTTGTACTTTTGCTCTTAGGGTAACAACGGAAAACATTCAGCATTAACAGTATGGATACTGAATTTCAGAAATGAAGAACAATAAAAGAACAATTAAATTGTGCTTCTTGTTTATACAAATCCGACCGCTTGCGTTTGTCTTTCTCAGAACGTGGACGTGGACAGAGACCCGGAGGAGGCGCTGGAGACTGTCCCTGAGCACATCTAGAGGACATCTCACCTCAGCCTTCAGTCTCTTCAGAGAACATTTATTTTTAATTTAACTAATTAATATTTTTAGAAAACTGAAAGCTTAATGACAATGAAAGGTTTCTTCAGTGGTGTTTTAATTCCATTGTCGGTGCACTTTATACGAAGGGTCCAGGTGGGGGTGGTCTGTGACAAAAACTGTTTTAAATGTGAACAACTAACTAGATGACCTGCATGGCTGTTCAACAGTCGGTAATCTGTTTTACACCTCATCACTTCACCCTGTGCTGTTCTATTAACTGTTGTGATTTCATTTAGAAAGCAATAAGAGTCGAGGTAGGCCATTACATCACATTTAACTGTTTAGTGTTGTTAAATTACTGCCTGTTCTAAGATCAAACTTCCCAGCAGAGCCTGAGATTAACGCTTCAGTTTTCCTCAGATTAACAGGGCTCAAGCAGTGGTTCTCAATCCCACTCCTCAGGACCCACTGACCCGCATTTTTTAGGTGTCGCCCCCACATCTGGCCTAAACAAACGGATGATTAACAGACTTCTGCAGCGATTAAACACTGCAAAAAACTTGAAATAAGTGTATTTACCCTTCATTTGAGAAGGTAAATAAGATGATCTGCCAGTGGAAATGGGTGTTTTTATCCTTAAAATAAGATAATTAGATATTATGCACTTGAAATAAGACACAGCAGTAGTTTCTTTCTTATTTTAAAGGTACACTGTTTTATTCCATTGTAAAAGTGTCTCACTTACCTGCTTAATTCAAGAAAAAATGCACTTATTTCAAGAAAAATTGACTTACTTGGATTTCAGTTTTTTAAAGTGAAGTCATGCAGAGGAGATATTTCAATGGTGCTCAGCTGCAGTTCTGAAGCGCTGCTGTCCTGCAACTTAGGATATAGTAAATGAAAATGCTTTATGAGGGAACCTGTTGCTTGACAGCTAGAAGGTTGCAGGTTTAAATCTTTCTTCCACAGTCCTAAGGCCAGCTTGTGTCTCTCTGTTTGGATGCTGAGCCAATCTGATATCAGGCCTCAGTCACACACTAAGTATCCAGATGACTGTTATTATTAAATATTAGTTACAACTAATTCAGTTAAAGGTTAAGTCTACAGTAGCCTAGAAGGAACAAACTAATCATTTAAGTCATGACATGGCCTTTAGTGTTTTTAATGTGCCTTTAAAAGTATTATTTACCTTTGACATATTTTTGATTCATAGTTTAACGATCTAAATTTTTTTATGTAGTTTGATAGGATGATGTCTACCTTCTGAAGGTGCTCAAGTGCACAAGTTCTCATCATCTACGGCCATTAACTTTCAATAGTAAATCAGCCTCATGTCTTCATGTTCCGTGGACTCTTTAAAAGTTCCAACTTTATGCAGTGGTTACTTGTTCTTTGAACTGGCTCAGCAGTGGTGGACGGGCTGCAGCTGTAATACGTATCATATCTTTATTAAGATGTTAATTTGTTCAACAGAACACTGCTGGAACAAGATGGGCTTTGTTACTTTAAGCTGAATACCTTTCAAAAGTTGTGTGTCATTTCCTTACCATAAAATTTGAAGAGGAAGACGTTTATCCGTTTATCTTTCATTTCAAAAAGCTCATGTACGTCTTTTAACCACAGATAATCAATGAGACATGAGCTAGCTTAACTTTAAATCATCAGAAAACAAATGCATCAGATTATCTTTTTTTCTTTTATTCAAAATAAAAATCAAATATTCCTTATGCTGTGGAAATAATGCAATGACCTGAGTATCATTGATACAAATTGTAAATGGTAGAAAAATAAGCTAACAGCTGATTTGAGCTGCACGGGAGAAGGGAGGCAGCCTGGTTTTCATCCGGCTGGCTGGCAGTGTGCAGCAGCAGAGGAACCTTCAGCAATACAGCTGAAGAAAAGTCTGGGACATCAAAAAGAATAGAATAGCAGCTTTTAAACCTCTGTATGGCTTGATACCATTAATAGTCTAGTACTTATTAGTGCTAAACCACAGAGTTCTTTCTAAATGTTTTTTTATTATGATTTTTAGTTATTTCCCCAAAGCAGAACAAGAAAAGAGAAGCAAACAAGAGGCCATTTGTAGAAAATAAATGCAGAACTGTTGAGTAAAGCGCTGAATATTCCAGATTGTCATGACTGGTCAGCTGATGCATCATTCCTCTAATAATAACACCAGCTACCATTCAGGAAAAAAGGGTCATTTTTTATTTCAAGTTTCTTTATGTATGGTAAATAAACCATTAAGAAAAACTATGAAAATTAACTCATTCAAGGGTCTTAATGTATACTTCTGTAATTTTTCAGGTTGTTACCATCATTCTTACAGTGATTTCTTTTCCTGTTATTTTGGTCTCAGAACATGAACCTGATGAACTTACTCTTCCTTTTACAATAGCCTATTTTTACAACTCCAACTTCAAGAAAAAAAAAATACTTAATTGATGCCAAAGTAATATTAAAGGCCAGTTAACAACTAAATGAGACAAAGTATGTGATAAATATGTGTTATGTTTCTTTAGTTGAAACGACCATTCTGAAAAAGGAACGTACTAAATATACCTACAATTTATTGGTCAGAGTATCACTGCATGCAAAAACAAAAAAGTGCCTGGACTTCAATAAAGAAATTAAAGGCTTTCATAGCAGTAAAATATTTAGTCAGGTTTAAAACAAGCAAACTTTTGGATAGAAAATAGGTGCTAAGGTTGTGAACTCAGATTACACCAAGAGAATATTTTTTTTCCAGTAGCTGAACAGACCAACAGTTATCTGGGGTCCAGGTTTGCTATGAAACCAAAGCAAGAGGATCAAAGCACTGTAATTTTTCATTTATCACATCCTTATAGTGACATTTCCCGAATGTATTGCATGTAATGGTTCAGTCTCATATACTAATATGCGTCCCTATTTCAAAATTGAACATGGAAATTATGACTCACGATTATGAAAGTTGAGATCACGACTTGGAAACTAAAATCTGATATGCATTTTGTTTTCTTGAAAATGCAGTAAGAGGCCTCTGAAGCTCTTCCTCATTTACCTGAAATTTGTTTTGTTTTTTTTATTCTACCTGTTGAATTTTGTGGCACTTTTGCACTTTTTAAAGCCCATTTTGAACACTTGCAAAGCTGCTGCATCATTCATACAACTTAAATAGCACATTGGTCAGAACCACACTTTGGTAAATCTGGGTGTTATTTCTCTTTAATTCCCTCTTACTGTGTGTACCATTTTTTAAAGTACCCTTTTAAAATGTCCTGTCTGTGCTTCAGTCAAGCTTTGTTATTTACTTTTAAGAACCCAAGTCTTAAAAACTGACTGCCCAACAGTGAAACATCGTTCACACTGGTTGTACAAGCTGTTGTCGTTGTAGCCATGTTATGTGGATAAAAATCAGGTGCCTGAATTAACTTCACTTTGTACTCTGTTTATTTTTTGCATTGCTAAATTTATCCTGGGAAAAAATACTTTGTTAAAATCTAGTCTTGCTTTATCAGACAGAAACTATTTATTCAAAGTGATAAATTAACTCAACAGGTTCTCTTAATCAAATTGTTCTTATATATATATATATATATATATATATATATATATATATATAAAAAAACAGTGAAGCGTCACAACCATTGTGAGACGGCAGAAACTTCTGACCACGTCTGTCCTCTGCAGCGTTGATCAGCACCAACAATAAACTAAATCAAACCGTTTTCTGCAGCAAATTAAAGTATATTACACACTATTTTCCACAAACTGATGTGTGATCAATGTCCTGACTGAGGTCAACTTTAGAGCTTTAAAACCAAGACGATGACAAGTCGATAGGTTCATTTAACCGGGCTGAAACTGGGAATAAAGCTATTTTCTGCGGACGTTGCTGCTGGCCTGGCTGGAGCTTTGGGAGGAGTTGGTGCTTTGGGTGGAGCTGGACCCAGCATGAGCTTCTCTGTACTGCTGACTCCAGCTCCGAGGATCCTGTTCATGAAGCTAAGGAAGAAAAAAAAAAAAGATAATCATCAATTAAGCAACCTCTTAGATTGAATCTGATAATAGTGCAGATTACTCAATAAGAAAATACTAACCTGACCCATAAACTCCAGGATTTGGGCTTTGGACACCTCCATGTCAGCACGTTGACCCCAGCGGAATTCATACTCCACTGGTTCTGTGTGTGGGATTCTAGTGTACTCCAAGTATCTGCAAACAACAAGTAATGTGCTTCATGTCATTACATAAGACAAATAGTACAATATCACATATTATTAACCAACAATTACAGCTGATGCAGCATTAAAAATAAGCCTGATAAGAGGAGGTCCAGCCCTTCCTGGCAGCATAATGTTTGAAGTGTGTGTGACGGCCAGACCCTCTGGCTGACTGGCTGCTTCCACTCTTCAGTTAATCTGTGGTGTGGTATAAACCAGAGTCTATGGTCTGACAGACACTGGCTCTGAACACACCAGAGCATTAAAATACAGTGACTTTTGTTGGACTCGAACCAGCAACATCTTGATAGGAGGTCTAAGTAATAATAACCTGAGCCACAGCTGGATAACAGGTACTCTTATGTTGTCTTTGTTGTAAAACACTTAATCGCTCGAGTTCTGTGGACGGTCTTAGAAAAGGGTGTAATTCCTACCTCTGACGCACAAATTCTTCTGTTACGACCCTCCTCACATCACCAAACTCCTCGTGTCTCTGCCTGGAGAGGTTTATAGATTTTATTTTCATGACACACAGCAAGGCAGACAAAACTCTTGAATCAAGCTGGTAAAAAAAAAAAATCTTGCCTTACCCCGGATCAACTCGGAGTTTCTTCAGAGTATTCCAAATTAGATCTAAGAAAACAGAAACATTTTATTCTGATTTTGTCAAATAGTAAGAATGATGTGATTTGGGATTGGACAGGATTGTGTCAATACCGTTTCCATTAACAGCAGCAGTAAAACTTAGAGGCCATAGTTAGAAAACTAAATCAAACTCAAAAATCTGCAAAGTTCATGCCAGTCACGCACACCTTGTTTAGAGAACACTAAAGAGGAGGGATTCGGTCAAATTCCTCAGCAAACAGCTGATCAGAATCGGCAAAAGCCACAAACAAAAGAATACGTTTTTTGTGGAGTTCAATGGATTAAAACAAAAGATTCATGTAAAATAAAAGGGATTATAAAAAAAAACAATCCAAAGTTTACAGAGTCCCTCAGCTAACTAAAGAAACCAACAAAATAACGAATACACAGCTGACTCTAGCATCTTAAATAAGCCTTCACCACAGCTGGCATTACCAAGTCTCTGCTTATATTTCATAAACATTCAATTCATTTAAAAATACCAAACATTTCAGTGTAGCATTCCCTATACTGAGGTTTCCTAAAGAAGGCCAACATTTGGCAACATCAAACAGACCTTTCACAAACCAACCTGGACTCTTCAAAATGACTCAAAAGAACAATATTGGCTAAACTTCTACTGTAACTAAACGCTTCCTTTTATGTGGGACTGGATTGCACTTCTGTTCTTATTAGTCTGTTGTGGCAAAGAACAGTCTGTCAATATCCGTTCATCTTAAGAAACGATGTGGCTTCCAAACCTGGATGAATCTACCCTTCCCTTACTATAGTTAGCTATATTTACCAACTTCTTAATTGAAATGGATACTACATTTGCAGCAGGTTTGACTATCCTCTAAACCAGTGGTGTCCAACCTTTCGTATCCAAAGAGCCATTTTGCCCCAAGTCCAGCTACGTAAAAGTTATTTAGAGCTGCAACATTTACATGAATTTTTAATTAAACACAACCTGTTACTTTTGTCAGATACCTGCCCAAGGAAATCTGTTCCCATCCTAAACAACCATTCATTTATTTTTATGTTTTCAGCTTGTAAAATAACAAAAAAAACATTCAACGATCCATAAAGATGAGCCATGGATTTTTCTTCTATCGGACATTCTTTAATATAAAGTAATAAAAACACAATTTCCGAGCTCTAAAAACATGGGTTTTTAATTATCATTCTGTTATAAAAAATCAGTTTAAATATTCTTTATAAAAACCACAAAAGCTTCTAAGAGTGACATTTGTTATTATAGCACATCAGTTATTTCTTTGCATCATTTCAAGCCACTATTAAGAGCCGTTGTAAAATGTCCATAGAGCCAAGTGTGGCTCTCGCAGGTTGCAGACCCCTGTTTCAAATCAAACTAATGGTTCTGGGGGTTTTAAATCCCACAAACATAGTATCACCACCTGTTTTATAAAGAAAAGGAGCATCATGTAACTCACTCTCTCTGACAACGCCTCCTTTCATAAAAATAACACTCAGGATCACAAACAGCAGACCTGTTTTTGGGTTGCTCGGGCATCTATGAACAGAAAGAAACTTTAATTTCAACATGATCCTAAAAGTTATGCCTAAAAACTCCAACAGATGGATGCTGATACTCACTTGACTGGTGAGGCTGTGTGCACAGGTTTATCCAGATTATTGACCAGAATATACATGTGATTTTTGGGGTCAATCTCAACCAATTTTAAGCCAAACACCTGGAAAAAACTGCAAATATTAATGACAGAATTACATTTGATGTTAGAACTATATGGGAGTGGCTCCAAAAAACCTGCTCAAATATCCGCGTTGCTCTCTTTATGATCTCAGGGTAGACCGTTCTGTAATCCTTCACAACATGTTTAACCAGTTCTGAGGAGAGAAACCAAGCAGGAATTTAACACCACATCCCTGAGCTTATTAGACCGTTTAATATCACCCTAATCTCCTGTTCCCCAAACTGCAAAACCTAAACATGCTCTCAAACTTAAAATGATTTTTTTTTAAAAAACACACATTACTCAATAAAAGTAATATGTATATTAAACTGTACTGAAAGATAACAGTAAACAGATTTATCATCTTGCTGCCCCTGTCTTCCAATGAGGACCAGGACACAAATTTAATCTGCAGAGGCAGAAGCTCTTTGGTTCGAATATCTACAGAGAAAATATTCCAATGACCAAAATGATTTCTGCAATTCCTTTCAAAGTTCTTTCACTTATTAAACACCATCTAGGTGAATGGATGAGACCAGAATCCTAGAAGTGGTTTAACTAAGAGCAGCTTCATCAAAATGCAGAATAAATATTGAGAATCGGGAGGAGGAAGGAGTTGATCTTTCTGTTGCCTTGCTGCTATACCTGCTCTGCGCACTGGGATCTTCTTCTGGTCCTTTACCAGGATGTACTGCACCACCTCAGCCGTCTGAGAGAAAGATAAAGTATATTAACTTAACATTGTTATCCTAATGCTTTTCTCTTTTAAACACTTATCATATTTTCTGTTTTCCCATCGGTGAGTTTACAGTTTTTATTCCAGTTTCACATTAATCAGCAGCACATTTGACACATACTCTTATAGTATTTAAAAATAGAAAGTGCTTTCTTCCTTTGTTTCAGAATTGAACAATAAAATTTATAAAGAAATGACTGAATGTCTTAAGTCATGCATATCTTCTCTGTTTTCTTCAAACCTGAAATGAACATTTTTTTATTACAGTAGGAAACAATATTTTTTACAGAAGGAAGTGATTTATGCTTCATCCAACCAAACAAAATGAGGCTGTTATCTGTATTAACTGTACAGGCTCATATAGTTCTGTTTATTTTAGTCATTTTTCAATTAAATTAGAAATAAAATAATATTAATGCTTGTTAATACAGTTATGCCTCAGTTCCTGTTTTTAGTGGTTGGTTCTTTCAGCAAATGTAATATTATAGAATCTGTATAGTACAGTGAACTATTTTATTGCTAAATTAGTTGATGATTATTTCAATAATCATAATTAATTCAATTGATCATTTCAGCACTAAAAGACATTTCCCTTAAACATTTTCTGCGTTTTCTTTGTGGTCCTACCACTTTCAGACACTATAAATATGATCAGTTTGGACACTAAGGGCAGTCAGAGCCCTAACTGTATCCAGATCCTGATCACCACCAAAAGTTAATGGATTGGTCTTTAGCCCACGACGCATCTTTGGTAAAATTTTCAAGCAAATCCATTGATAACTTTTTCTGTAAAGTTGCTAACAGACAAACAAACAAACCAACGATACTGAAAACATAACCTCCTTGGTGGAGGTAATTATTATTCCCAACTCATAGTTAATAGTCACTACTGCGACCCTCTGGTTCAGTGGGGAACTGCTTGTTCTGCTAAATATCACGATCTCACAACATTAGAGAATCCTTTAAAATATTCCTGTATCCGGATTATAATGTAGATCACCAAAGTTTTATGGATTTTTCCTTGGACTGAGGCGCACCTTTGTTAAAACTTTCATTAAAATCCGCTCATGACTTTTCAAGTTATCCTATACATAGTCAAACAAACACACACACACAAACTTCACTAAAAACCTAACCTCCTTGGCAAAAGTAATTATGCCTTTTTTCCACACAACCTTTAAAAATGTTACTACCATTGAAAACAGCACAAGGTGTGTTACCTTTTGATCAACCTGGGCAGGTGCAAGTTTCTCCAGGCCTCTTTGGACCTGTGTGGAGCTTGGCTGTGTAAACGTTGTATCTTCGTCTTCCTCCTGTGTCATAAAGCTGTTGGACTGCCGCTAAATTTAAAAATAAAATAAAAAAAAAGTAAAAAAGCGACTGTCACGGTTTTATGCCGACAGAACAATTAGTCCACTGAGGATTATCCCACGTTTGTCATGTTAGAACTGCCTAATTTTCAGTTTGGTTCAAGTTCTATCGGTAGACTCAGATCAATATATACACACAGAAAAGACCAATAGTATCATAACATTTAAAAATGTAAAAAGGATTTACATACAATCATAAACCACACTAAAAAGAAAGCATTTTTGTGGCATTAACATTTGGAGCTTTGGCATGCTAGATTTCTTGATGACCACAGATGGATCAAAATGTAGACATTACTTTCACTTGCTTGATACAGCAGTGATAATTCAAATTCGTGGAAAAAACTATCTTCAAAACGAAACAAAAACACCACAATGGGTTGTTTACCAAGATCTGGACCAATTCAGACTGTTAACTAGTATCTGAGAACAATTTAAATAATTATAAAATTGAAGACATTTCCAGGCCTACATTTCTAGATTTTCTTTTTTATATAAAATTATATACATCTGAGTATGTAACATTTACTTCTAAGAGATTTTATTATCTGTATATTTCACAAACTTTTGAATAAGCAGTGTGATAATTATTAAAGCTTCGGTAATCTGGAGCAATTTCAATCTGTTGTATCGTACAAATCGGTTAGACTTCTCATGTTCAAGTAAGATGATATAAAATGTTTTTGTTTTTTTCCACTTAAGCATAGTTTGTGGCCTCCTATAGATGTGATTATGACTGTTTGGAATCTCAGTCAGACCTAATAATAAATTGTAAAAATTTCAAGTTTTTAAAAATTTGGTATTTTAGTGGATTTTAGTAGGGTTAGGTAATCAAAACTTATGGTTAATAATTTAGATAGAAAAAATATTCCTTATGTGAAAATCGTTAGATATCAACAAAGGTTAAAATGTTACACGCTTTAGAAAATAAAACATGCTATCCATTAGATCACACAAAGAAAATGTAAGCTTTAAAAGGTCAAACACATATCTAGATATACACACATTAGAAAAAACATTAAATCAAATTTTCATATCAAATCAAAAATCAAATCTAATTTTATTTATATTGCACCTTTCAGACTTTGAAAGTAACACAAAGTGCCTTACAAAGGCTAAAAACAACAATGATAAAAACAAACCAAGACACCCACCCCCATAAATACCCCAATAAACAACAAGACAAACACACACATACTCTGTCCACAGACACGCATACATACACAAAGAGTAAGACCTGCTGGACCTATCTGTCAGAGACATGGACGGGCAGACCTGAGGTAAAGGGAAAAGCCACATTGGGGGGCGACTACACTGAGAGGGCTCCAGCCAACAACCACAGGGAGCGCCACCAGAGACAGCCCCGACCCGGGCAGGGAAGGGGCCCCATACCAAGGTGCCGGGGTCTCCAGCCCCCCGGGCCAGAGCAGTCAAACAGGACAACGCCCCCCCCCCCCAGTGTACCAAAAGCAGCTCCCAGTGCAGTCGGCACCCATGAGGAAAGATATCATCCGATACAGTTTATAATCCTGCATACATGGAGTTTAGCATAAGAAATACTGTAACAAGCCCAGTGCTTCTGACCTGAGAAGCATGGCGGCGGAACAAACCTACCAACCCTGTTGGTTCATTGCACTTACTTTACTTTGAGAGGAGCTTTGTGCGTTAGACGGTCGTTTTCTTTGAGTCATGGCTACACACCGTCTAAAAGAAGCAGTTTATTGAAAAAATTAAGCACGACTTCAAACCATAACCGAAACACTAGGAAGTGATGGACGTCCACGTTAGCTGTGCAGTGCGTTAGCTTATTAAACGACGTATACATAATATATAAGTAACGTTTTACCTTCTAGAGTTGAGTTGATCAATATCAATTTGCAAAAGACGCGAAACCCTGTTACTTTCTCACTAAATTAACCATTTTTGTGAACGAAACAGTTTTCGGATCGGCCGTTTCAACTGTCGATTTCCCGCTATTACGTCTGCTGTTGACGCAGAATATCTGCGTCTTAGAAGGGTTGCAATACGTAAGGACCATCGCCATATTGGAAGGGCGGCCAATGGCAATTAAATCATTCAAATGGCTGCATGGGCTTCAGTTTTAGCTGAATTTAACAGATTAGGTTAAGTTTTCAAACAAATTTTTACTATTAATAAACACACCTACATGTGCTGCTCAGGAATGGGATATGGTATGTTACAACATATGTTTAAGTCGTTTAAGTTTAAGTCGTTTAAGTTGTTCACTGAGAAATGCATCTGTATTTGTTAGGTAAACAAACCCATTGTGAATGTCAGACTACATTAAACTTACCCTTGATCAGAGGTGGTAGTAACTAGTTATGTTTACTTAAATACATTTTCTTGAGTTTACTGTGCCGTACTTCTTAATTTTACTTGAGTAATGTTCCTGTAACTTATTGCTACTCGTACTTGAATAAAATTTCTGACTACTCTGTCCTCTGAGAGTAATTTAGCTATTTTAAGATCGAGTAAACATACAGCAAACTGTATATTGTCAGGGGATGCTCTTTGCCCTGTCCTAAAATATTTACAGCTCTCATTGTAAGGATTGGTTCTCTAAATCATATGTGAAAAAAATGGTAACTACTTTCTCTGCATGAATTTGTTCTTTTATATTCATGAATTGTACTAGTTGTATTCTCTATGCATTTGAGTCTTAAAATACCAGAGACTGCACATAAAATCTGGCTGTCTGCATCATTTCTAAACATTAAATCACGTTAGAATCCAACAATTACTCAGTACTAGTGTAACGTTTTCATCAAATGCTTTTTTACTTTTACTTGAGTAATTTCTTGA
The DNA here is from genome assembly GCA_034780135.1 of Jordanella pulchra. Classification (NCBI taxonomy): domain Eukaryota; kingdom Metazoa; phylum Chordata; class Actinopteri; order Cyprinodontiformes; family Cyprinodontidae; genus Jordanella; species Jordanella pulchra. Next base: position 7,713 of record JAUZNJ010108015.1, on the reverse strand, counting down.
ATGACTACTTTTTACTTTTACTTGAGTAAAAAAATGTTGAAGTACTACTTGAGTAAGATTTTTGGGTACTCTATCTACTTCTGCCCTTGATATAACCAAAAATATAACCAAATTACCAATTGTTATTGAATTGCATTTTAAGTTCGTAAGGAGTATGTTCTAGAGAATCTTTCTGTTTTTCATATAACCTCGGTAAACTACACAACGGTGTTTTCATCAAAATGTGAACTTATGAACCTGCACTGGGAACATCGTTGCAATGAAGGTCCTTTACAACCTATCACAAGTGTTCACCAAATGGTTAAAAACAGCATACAGTAATGCTGTGGATGACCAACACTCACGATATTTGGTGACCAGACTGCTTTCAGAGAGGCCGCTGTGAATTATGAGGGAATAAAAACTGTAATACACAAGTATTCCAGCAGGAGGCAGTAGGGCATCTAGAAAGACCCAAACTGACGTTAAACCAAAAAAGAAGATGAAGAGAAGGAGGGAAGCCGAAGAAGAAGAAAAAGAAGAAGTAAAGGTTAACGAGATTGATTCAAAGTAAGTATAAAATACACACATGGCACGTAGGATTTAATGGTTCTTATAAATAACACAGTAGAAAAAAACGTCTCATGTGACATGTTGTAACAACTAAAGTCAACATTTATGTAGTCTAATAACATAGTTCCTCTTTTTTATTTAGAGCTGCAAAAAGATTCAGATTTTTTGTTTTGTTTTTATAAATCATGAAACGTTAACTGGAATTAGAAACGGAGTGTGCTTGTTGTCGTTGTCTAGCAGCAGAGCAGATTGACACTAGGAAGGTGACTATTACTCCTCAGAGCTTAATTACCGTATTTATATGTGTGAAGCACACTGGTCGGGAGCTCTATTGTGTTATATCAGACCATGAGACATGTTGCTCTATGCACTGATTGTGAAATGATTTTAGAGATGGGATAAAGTGTAACTTTATATCAGTCTCCGGGGTCCTCTGATCTCCCTCTATATGTTGTAGGTCTTCAGAGGTCCTTCTTCCGGTCTGAAGTTCTGTGACATTTATACAGAATCCATGCGCAGTTTGGAAATAAAGTATTTTCCAGGTTTGTATTACTATTGAGTTGATTCCTGAACTCGCTACGTTGTCCCATTCTTCCACTTTAATTCACTTATTCATTCATTCATTTCCATTAATCCATTTTTCCAGCCATCTATACATTTATTCTACTTGTTCAATGTTTAATCAAACAAGCTTTTAATGTGTTTGGGATCCTTTCCCTGTTAAACTCATCATGCTCCTTTCAGTTCATTTTGGAACAGTAGCTTTATTTTACATCTCAGCTGCCACCACCCAGTTGGATATAATGTTACATCTTAAAACTTTGAAAAGATAAATACTTTTACTTTTTCCCAAAAAATTCTGAGTATCTGTATCAGGTATACTTTTATTATGATATTTTAGTTTGGTTAATTTTTTATAAAAGATGAACTGTTAAACCCTATTTCAGTAATGGTTCTGATCCACTTGTAGATAAGTTGATGTTTGCCAAATATGAGCGATTATGACCCCCAATGTTAGAAAAGTAAATAGGTAGCCATCTTCACTGCCTCTCTAGGCAGAGGTTTGGGTTTTAAGGTTACTATGATGCTCCCATGATTGAACCCCAATCATTCCTGATCACTCGTTGTTGTATTTATGATTTCTTAGTTTGTTGATGTTTGCTTGTTGTCTTGTCAGGTGACTGTGAGTGTAGGTAGAACCTTTGGAAAACCAGGATGCCTTTGGAGGTCAAATGGCCTTTCCCACAATGCCCTGCACTGGCATGGAGGGTCTCCAGCTCCTTCGTTATGGGCATGGTGGGCACTTATTCTTACATCTGGACCAGTAAGTTTTCCATCCCATAAATATGCGTGTACTTGTAAAAACAAATATTCATCCACAACACCAAAGCAAAAAGACCTTTAGCTGCATTTTTTTCCCCTCTGTACTCGTTATGTTTGTGAATACTCAGTTGAGTTCTCTACTTTCAGAGTATATGAATTACCTAACAGTCCACAATCAGGAGGTTTTGTTGGAGCTGATTGACCACAGGCCGTCTGACACTCCCCTCATCACCTTAGCCAATCACCAGTCCTGTATGGATGATCCACATATCTGGGGTAAGATAAAGTAAAGTTAAAAACAATCCTTCTTGGGTCTTAGTTGGAAGTAATCGGATCATAGTAATAACAGCTTTTCTTTGGAGCAGGAGTTCTGAAGCTCCGTCAGCTGTGGAACTACAACAAGATGCGCTGGTGAGTTTTACCCTCGTCAGTCTTACTTAGCTGTAAGACATTCCTGATTTGACCTTTTACCGCGCCTGGACAGGACGCCAGCAGCATCGGACATCTGCTTCACCAGGGAGCTTCACTCCAGGTTCTTCAGCCGAGGAAAGTGTGTTCCTGTCTGCAGAGGTGAGTGTGTGAAAGCTCATCATTTGGTTTTCTTATCAAAAGAAGGACTCACATTAGGTCTTCCTCCCAGGCGATGGTGTTTATCAGAAGGGCATGGACTTTATCCTAGAGAAACTAAACAAAGGAGAATGGGTTCACATCTTCCCTGAAGGTATATGTCGATAGTTTAGGTTTTTTTGAATCACTGATGTCTCTTTTTTTTTATGCAGCCTTTGGGATCATTGCAAATGTTGTGTTTTATTCCCCATTGAACAGGAAAAATCAACATGACCGAGGAATTTATTCGCCTTAAATGGGGTGAGTGGAACAATTTTTACTCTCTCGCCAAAATCTCTGATAAAATGAGCAGAACTGAGAGGGTTAAGATCTCAGTATCTTAATGTCATGAACGCAGAAAGAATTCCAACTTTCTGCAAACATGTCTGCATTGCTCCAGCTTTGAGATATAGACCGAAGGGCCCAAAATGTGCCAAGCTGATATTAAAACACCTCCGCCAGCAGCCTGAACCATTGCTAAACGGCAGGATGGATCCACGCTTTCATACTGGCATCAGGTTGTGACCTGGCTAACTGAATGTTGCAGCTTAAGTCGACACTTTTCCCAATCGGTTATCCTACAGTTTGGGTTAGTCTGTATGGATTTTACCCTCAGCTCCCTGGGGTTTTTAAGCTGGCAGGAGTTGCCATCATTACTGAAGATGAAGGTCTTGCACATTTATCCATCTTCTGCTCCCTCTATGAACTAAACACTAGACGCATACTTTAACTCTTCTGGTTGATCCAGAGCTTCCCTTTTTTTTTATGTCCAGAACCGTGTTCCTCTTCCTGGACAGTTAGGATTGTACCACAGCTGGGCCTTCAGAGGTTCTTAGATTCTGCTCTCAATTAATTAAAAAAGGGAAACCTTTAAAAATGGCTCCTACTGTTCCCAAGCGTACACATCGTGTGCAGCTGTCTGCTGAAACTACTTTCCTGTTTTGTGTTTTAGGTGTAGGCCGGTTAATAGCAGAGTGCTCTCTTAATCCAATCATCTTGCCCCTTTGGCATGTAGGTAAGTAATGCAGGTCTGTAGTATCTTACAGGGAAAGTTACTTTTCCATAAGATTCATATTGTCTGCCATTCATACAATGTAGCATTTGTAGCATAAGGATGAGATATCGTTTTGATATTTTTGCTCTATTTTGGCTACAAATCAGTACTTTGAGGATATTTCCATCAAACCTTTTGTCTTGAATCATCCTTACATGATTCCTACACAGGTATGGAGAGGGTGGCATATGCAGACACGCTGTTCCATCAGATGGAGCTGAGCTGTTAATCTCTGTACTGAGGCTGCAGCTGTGTGAAAAGCCCAGTAGACATCAGGGTTTAGTAGATTAGATAATCATGTTTACCTCACAGTAGCCTCTTTCTGCTTGGCTTTATTAATCTTTTAGGGGCATTTCTTTCCACCCTACTCTCAATCGTTGTTCCAGCACAGCTCTTGAAGCATTCAGGTCAAACGTCAACAGCAAACTCACTTTGAATGAACTAAAAGCAAACTTCTTGATGCTGTTTGGTTTCAGTCGGTCATTTTGTTGTAGATTTGCGGCTGTGTTTGGGATCGTTGTCATGTTGGTGACCCGGTTGGGTGAAGCCTCAGCTAATGCTCTGACAATTGACTTGAGTACAAATGGGCATTTATGTTTGACATCTGCAAAAGATATTTGATCTAAAGTTTTTGTTGTTTCCAAAAACCTCTATGTTGCCATTTTTGTTCAAGGGATAAATCGTAGTTCTAATCCAGACTTCAATCAATCATAGGTTGTTGTTCTGTAATTTCCCTGTCAAGGAGATAATCCTGGGAAGACTGACAGCTGTCTTCAATGCCTTTCCAGTTGTTGATAATAATATTTAGAAGGAACGCAAACGTTCTGTGAGGTTTGAGGAAGTGTTGTCGATTTTGTTACATGATGATAATGTGTTTAGAAAGAGACACGATTACGTCAGATTTGTTAAACTGAGTCAATGACTGTTCCTTCTCCTCCTCAGGTTTGACCGATGTCCTGCCAAATGTGACGCCCTACATTCCTCGCACGGGGAACGTAAGACCACTGATACCTTTTGTCTTTTAGATATTTTGCTATGCTTTTATTTTTTTAGCTTTGGTTTATTTCGATTACCGGTGCATTTTTGTTTTTATTAGGAAAAATGTTTCGCAGTAGGTGATGTTATTTTCTCCTAACTGTATCTAAATTGGTGTATTTGTTTGCAAAATTGTAACAAAAACACCTTTTCCGCATCACATAAGTCAGGTGTTCATCAGCTGGATGTACTAATAGCTGAAAAGATGATGATTAATTGCCTTTTTTAATTTCATCCAAACACTACAGTTGCAAGATGATATTTTTTCGACATTAGTAGAATATGGACAAGGTTTTGTGCACATGATGTTAACTCCAGTTCTGCTTCCAGAGAATCACAATCCTGGTTGGTAAACCTTTCAGTGTCAAAGAGCTGGTAGAGTCCCTCCGAGCTGAAAACAAGAGCCAGGTGAGGAGGATAAGATCAAACTAAAATGTACACAAGGAGCAGTTTTTGCTTTTTAAAGAAAATTTGTTTTAACGTTGTCAAATATTAGTAAAAATAACTGATCTGTGTTTTATATCATGTAGTGTTAGAAGTGGAGATGTACCCCCATGAGAATTGAAACTGATATCTATGTCCAGTGTTAACATTGCGTCAATATAAAATGACCAAAGAAATACCACATGGTCAATCATTTCCCTCCCTGCAATAATATAGATGTGTCATCTACATGGAATTAGACATGGCTTATTAATATCAGCCCAGTTTTAGTCATTGAATTAATACCAATATGTTAAAAAGTGACCAACAACAAGCCAGTTCCGATGTTAAAGCTGATAGTTTGTGTGTTGCTAGTTTTAACATCACTACTGTGTTTTGAGCAGATATTTATAAGAAAACTACGGTGAAATTAATATGGAGTTGGCATTTTAAATGGTCTTTATTAGCCATTAGCATGGCTAGCTTCAGTAGAACAGAGGGGTCTTTAGTGTGGGACATAGATCCACACCTTGCTGCACTCTAGCCTTTCTGTTACATTCGTAAAGGTTTGCTCTCTTTCGCTTTCTTGCAGCTGGAATGAGCCACAAACATTGTCTGTTTTAAATTGCTTCTGATCATAGCAGCACCTTAATACTTTTACTGAACTTTTCTTTTAGATGGAAATGAGAAAGACGTTGACCGATTTCATCCAGGTGGAGTTCAGGAACCTGAAAGCTCAGGCTGAGCTTCTTCACAAACAGATGGAGACCAGATCCTGAGATCCAGTTTACCTACAGACACTGAGGGGCCCTTAACCTGCAACGGAGGGTAAAACCTTCAACAAGTTTGAACTCTGGTTTGGACACCTAAACTTTTACTTCGGATGAGCGCCATGACACGCTGATTTCTGAGTTGACATATGAAGAGAACAACGTTTATGAATGAGTGTTTTCTGTACTTTTGATGAAACAGAAACCCAGCTGTTGTTAAAGAAAAAAAAAAAGCACGTTTTAAAGTAATTTAGCAAATTTAATTGCTATGATGCAGACTGGCTATTTTGAGTGTATGTTGGACCCAGATATTGTTTCTGCACCGTGTTCTCCTTGTTTTCAGCACTTCAAACCTAACCTGTGCCTCTGAGACCTTTTTACATTTCTTTGACGTCAGAATTGTTGGAAATATTTTCTTTTTTTTTTACTTTCTCTAATTTGATTTCAAACCCTTTCTGTCCTGATTTAGCTGTCAGTATTTAGACGTGATTAGAACATGTTAAACTCTGCATGTTTTTAAACTTTGAGGGAATTGAACACGACTGATGTTCAAGTAACAGAAACATCTCATTACCGATGTTTTTAGAGGTGAGGATTCAGTATACAGCCTCTATCTTATTTTATCCTGCGTAATGTATTTTTGTTTATTTGGATGATAAAGTTAGAGAACTTACATTAAGCTGCTCTTTAATCACTAATAGGTATTTCAAACATCTAGGAAGTTAGGACAGCGTCCTGCTTCGCCAGCGTGCCAAAGCATCAATTATTACTGTTTTCTTCTTTATATTTACCATTCTCTTTTCGGATTTTCTGCTCAATTCTCCTTCTTCAGTGTCAGAAAACCCATAAAAAAATAAAACACTGCAACATGAGCAATTTGAGGAGGAGTAAAGTGTAATAACTTTAAATTGATTGTTAGAGTTGTGCACTAAAAGTTGGACTTTCTCTTTTATTTGTTGTCACTTATAGGCTTCTAACCGTTTTTAAACATTTACAGTGGTGTGAAAAAGTGTTTGCCCCCTTCCTCATGTCCTGTTTTTTTTGCATGTTTCTCACACTTAAGTGTTTCGGAACATCACACCAATTTAAACAATAGTCAAGGACAACACAAGTAAACTCAAAATGCAGTTTGTAAATTAAGGTGTTTATTATTAAAGGAGAAAAAAATCCAAAACATCATGGCCCTGTGTGAAAAAGTGATTGCCCCCCTCGTTAAAATATACTATAACTGTGGTTTTTAACACCAGAGTTCAATTTCTCTAGCCACACCCAGGCCTGATTATTGCCACACCTATTTTCAGTCAAGACATCACTTAAATAGGAGCTGCCTGGCACAGTAAAGTCCACCAAAAGATTCTTAAAAGCTACACATCATGGCGAGATCCAAAGAAATTCAGGAAGAATTGAGAAAGACAGTAATTAAGATCTATCACTCTGGAACGGGTTATAAAGCCATTTCCAAAAGCGTTGGAAATCCAGTGAACCACAGAGAGCCATTATCCATAATTGGCCAAGACATGGAACAGTGGTGAACCTTCTCAGGAGTGGCCGACCGCCCAAAATTACCCCAAGAGCGCAGCGACGACTCATCCAAGAGCTCACAAAAGACCCCACAACAATGTCCAAAGAATTGCAGGCCTCACTTGCCTCAGTTAAGGTCAGTGTTTATGCCTCCACCATCAGAAAAAGACTGGGCAAAAGTGGCCTGCATGGCAGAGTTCCAAGAAGAAAACCACTGCTGAGCAAAACGAACATTAAAGCTCGTCTCAATTTTTCCAAAACACATCTTGATGATCCCCAAGACTTTTGGGAAAACATTTTGTGGACCGATGAGACAAAAGTGGAACTCTTTGGAAGGTGTGTGTCCCATTACGTCTGGCGTAAAAGGAACACTGCATTTCAGAAAAAGAACATTATACCAACAGTAAAATATGGTGGTGGTAGTGTGAT
>JAUZNJ010107993.1:2330-15132 GCA_034780135.1 Jordanella pulchra | reverse complement strand
TTCATTGTTGTAGCCTAATGTTATCTTCCATCTGCTGATTCCTCAATGTAATTCAAAAGTCAGGTGAAAACACATTAAACTGTATACTGTATTTTTGTTAATTGAAGTAACTTATCCTCCTCTAACAGCTATACATAATACACAAATGTTTTAATAAAGTGTATTAGAAATATACTTAGAGAAATGTTTTTTCCACATGAAATAGTGTGATTACTGTATTTTTTTCCTTTTGTCTCATTATTTGAAACAACATTTTCCTAAAACTTTAAATGTGTAACTTCACATTATTTTTTAAAATAGGTGATTCATATATGGTCATAATTAATAAGCAAACAATTTAGTCAGTGCTTATGTAGCCTTTTTACCAAATATCTTTTTCTTGCTTTTGAGCAATTTCCTACATGGTTACATTTTGATTTGTAGAAATATGATGAAGTGCTCTTACTTTTTGGGTACTTTACCCACCACTGCTTTTTTGCTCTCGAATGGCTCTACATATTCTTTTGTATCTTAAATTCAGTTATTGTCCATATTCATGCAAATGTACACTCTTCACAAAATATAAATATAATTTGAAAAGACCAAGATTTAGTTGTTAACTCTTCTTGGTTAGGATGTAATTCCAACTTTCAGAATTGATCATTTTTGTTCAAATTAAATTTCAGCCTAGCCTATAACACCGAATAGACTTAAATGTAACAATTTCCCCCTCACGGTTTCGCGCCGCTGGTGACACCATTAGAGCTAATATGTGTAACAGCTAGGCCTTCACCAGCAGGGAAAAAAAAAGAAAACCCAGGAGCCAGCTCCTACTCAATGGAAGCCATCTCTTCCAATCCCTACAAAGCATCAAAGCAGCCCTGAGAGCCATAGCTTTTGCACAACATCAATGTTTTGACTTAATCTTTTTTTCTTCTTTTTTTCAAAGTAGGCACAGATCAAATAGATATCCCTTTACCCTGACTTGCTGATAAGGGAACTCAGTCATTTCATTCAGGTGTATTAGAAAGAAGATATATATGCCAAACTTGTTGGACAGTACATTAGCTCTTAAGTTGGGTACTCCTTGGTCTACAGCCGTGGTTCTCAGTCTTGGTACTAAAGTACCAAAGTCTTCTGTGCTGTAGGAATCTCCTTGCCACCACACACCTGATTTCTTTGAATAAATGATTAACAGAATTTTGCGGCAATTGTAGGCTGCTGAAGAAGTAATGCAATTATTGAATCAAGTGTGCTGCAACAGAGAGGTATCAGGGAATCCCTCACTGATTTCACAAAAGGTTCCTTAGAACAAATGGTATTCAATTTTATTTGTTTTTTGTGAAGCAGCAGAATACAGCAAAGAAGTTCATTAAAGTCAAAACATCTAATGGCTTTTGTAAGGAGATTTCATAAGCTTGTAGAGGCATTTTCTGTTCCCTTGCAACAAGCTATTAGCTTTAGTGTCTGAGTACACCTTTTTTGAGTTATATTAAATAAAAAAAAAAAAACACAAAGCAAACTCAATGTAGTGGGATTACACCGAGCCTATCCTGTTTAGCCAATCCAAAGCAATGACAATCATGATTAGTGGTACCATGAACTGGTTACCAACACGCTAACTGAATCCAGCTTTAATTGATCACGAATCAGTGAACGTGCATGTAGAGGCGGGTTCAAGGTAGCAGACCAATCACAACCAGCTAAATTCTGTCAGAACTCAGAGGGGATTTATTCATACATTTATGTGCAGGGCTGCGAACTGTCCTAACTCAATCATACAAGCCCTGGTTTCTCCTGAGAAAAACTGCCATTCATATTTAAATACATAATGACTGTACATCTGCTCAACTGCTCTGCTCTACTTGCTTTTAGATATATTTATTATTATTATTATTAATATTATTATCATATTTTTTTCTAATTCTCTCTATGGACCTGATTTACAGAGTCATTAGTAAAGTTTGAATGAACGAACGAACAAACAATTAAAAAAAATCTACTTTACTTTCAAAACGGGGAAATTCCTCAAATACAGCCCTAAATGTTCAGCAATGCCAAATGTCTTTTCTAAAGTAGTATTTCTGTTTCAGTCTCACAGAGACTCTCTCCTGTTCATGATAAATTTCACAGAAACATTACAGCCTTCTCTCTAGTGTTTTGTTGTTTATATATATATACATAATTTATATCTAAAATTGGGCACTGTTTGGCTGCTGGGTTGAGTGTTTTATAGGATTCAGATCCATCCTGAAAGCTAGCCAGCCTCTGAGCAGGTTTGGCTTACAGAGTATGTTACCAAGGTGACTAGACCCTGAATTCAGCTTGGTGGTACCAGAAAGTCAGGGTTAAACCTAAAGTTGTCTCACTAACCCAGTAATCCTGTTTTGTGGTACAAGCTTCAAGTCAGAGATTTACTGCTTATAGCAGAACATAACTTTGAAATTTGTAAACAATCGCTTTAATGATCTGATTGATATTGCACACTGGTTGGCATATATCAAATATCCACACAATTTCGATTGATTATTTCAATTCAATTTGATATTTTGAAATTCAAGACCAGACAGAACTACAATGAAACTCTTAAGAAAAACACCTGCTTTACTGATGTCTGTAATGTAACAGTTCATTGGTTTCAAGCAGACTACATTCAAAGGTTTTACTCACATACTCAGGTTGGAACTCGGAACAAAAATCACTTGGATGACTTAATTTTTTGCTATGACTTCAACATAAAACAAGAGTGATTCACTATTTAATTTGAGTTGGATGAGATCTGCTTGTGTGTTCTGTTGCCAGCAATAGAAAGAAAAGGTGGTGGGGGGAGGGGACATTGTGACACAGCACATTTCAAAGCAATGAGGGACCGTTTGATGAAGCCAGTATGCTAAATAACTGTGTGTTCTTTTTTAAACGGATTTCTGCTGCCAAGAAAACCTTGGTTGGTCCAGTGAAGAGCCTAGTACACAAACACACCGACATCTGAAAATAAAACATCTGTCATTTATGTTTTGTAAATGACTTGACCTTTTGTCTGCATCGGATACAGCTTCAGCAACAATATATTCCAATTCAACAAAGAAAATAACCATTCTCATTTATTTTGCAACTTGAACTATAAAAATCTACTAAAAGACATTGTGTACAAGTACAGCTTTTATATGAAGAATTTTTTTTTTTATAATAGTGCACGTCTTTTTTGGAATAAGGAACACAAGATAGGCTATGTAAAAAGTTGGAAATCTCAATTAATTTGCCCCATATTGGGAGAAGTTCTGACAAGGCTTTCATTTTTTTCCTGCAATTAAATTTGGCAATTTGGAAGAGCAAATGTAACAAGGATCCAAAAGGCCTGCTGGTATCAGCATGGCACACACAGACAAATGGCAATCTTCCTTTTTTTATAACCGGCAGATCAGACAGATCCTTCCTGACTAACAGGCAAAATGCAAGCAACCTACACTGGAGAGGCATGTTTTTTTCAGCAAGATGAAGCCAGGATAGAGAAGTGAAGGTATGTGAATCAAGAGATCAGGAAGAATAAAAAACGGCTGATAAAATGAGTCACTACAGAAAAGGCCTTAGTGCTTGCCTTTAGATTATCCTTCGGTCTTTCTGTGCTTGTTTGCAGATATGATCTCCTCTACAACTACCTCTTGGGCAGCCTTTAGGTTCAGCAATGGCTTTAAAATGTGCATATAGAATTGGTGTTAGAAACCTGCGGGAAAGCTGACTTAAATGTCTTCCTTATGCAATATAAATCAGCTCTGGTCTTTCTTAGTAAGCACTGCTATATTCAGTGGAACAGGCTTCTCCCCGATAATAAAATTAAAAACAAAAATGATCCTTTGAAGGGTATCCCTGCAAAAGATCTCGCCTGCTGTTCTTACAGTAGAATGGCACAAATGCCACAGGATCTCACCCTGCAGTTGGATGCCAGCTCTGTTTACTGCATAAGTTAGAAGTTTGACACATTTAGGGTGGAACAGATGCTTAAGGTTCAAGTAGAATTCCTTAAGGAGAAGGGAAAAAGTAAGATTAAGAGAAAATGATGAAAAACTGAGCAACACGCTGCGGGAAGGCAGTATTTCAGCAGTGTTTCAGTGATAGTAAAGAGAGAAAAAAAATCCTTCAATCCAGATTTGTCGGGAGTGGGTCCAGATATGGCAGAAAAATAAAGGTTGAAGAGTGATTTGACTCCGATTGCATGCAATTGCATGTAAACAGCTAAATATATAAATGCTTGTATAATATAAAGAGGTCCACAGTGTCTTTGTCATGCTTTAACATTTGATGTTGAAAAGGAAATGCATTTGAATGTAATTAATATTATAGGATAACACAAAAAGTAATAGTAAGTATTAATACATAAATCTGTATTGTTAATCCACCCAATCTGACTGAATATGAGGATTGTACAAAGAAAAACCTACAAACATTTAGTTTACCTTAAAAAAATTAAATTCAGTTGAAAAAGAAGTATTGTTCCTGTAAGCAAGACAGTAGGATGCTGATAGGTTGAGAACATTTCTGCAAAGCATTGTACATTATTATCTGCATAGTGCTGTCACAGCCACAAAGAAACAGAGGTACACTAAAGAGAGAAGCAAAATGTACCAACTCATGTGCATAAGAGCAAGACCAAAGGAGAAACTTTTGTTCTCTTTCAGGCAGAAAGCCAGCCTATTCCCATGTGAAGTCAACTCTCATCTCTGAGCTATCTTCAAGGCTTCTCAGATGGTTGGAGTAAGTGCTTATTCCCCAGGGAACTTACTGACACTCACCTCTAAAATTGTTAAATGACAAACACAGAACTACAAACTTGTTTGAAGGTCAAAGAAAAACATAGTTAAATAGGCTCTTCACTAAGCCTTTCCCTTTTCAAGATTTGTTGCTTCAACTGCACTTGATGTCTCTAAAGTGTAGAGATGTGAAACACCACAAGTGCCTCATGGGCACTGTAAAGTAACACAAACGGAACTGTGTGTTCACTCACACTTCAACTTGTCAGAAAAGACCCCACAGAGAAATACTACTGTACAACTGGGCTTGCAGTCAGTTGTTCTCATGGCCTCTTTGGATCACATTCCATGACAATGCCATTCATACAGCCCAAGATGGTGGGCAGGACGCTTTCTTTTGTGGACCTGCCAAGAGGTCTCATTGTCATATCAGTATCAAATTGGACCGCTCATGTTCTCTCCCATTGTGGATTATTGTTGCTGCAAATACTCGAGTGCATTACTGTTATCATCTGCTGCCAAAAACATTAAGACCAGAGCAACACATGAAAGCGCAACCAGCCGGCAGGTTCCTTTTTTAAGCTAAGAATGCAGCCGAGGGCTAATGTCTCACTTGTAAACATAATCTGTGTCAAATAAGTGTAGGGTTAAGAAAACAAATGCGCAGTTACACACTTTGGCAGAGATTACTTTTTTGCATTCGCATACCATGCAACCTATGTTTGAACACACACGCTAAAGAATGCTCTGTGAGGTATGCATCTCATGTGCCACAATACAGTGCAACAATATATCATGATTCTTTTTGGAAAATAAGAAGGGAAAGTCACCTGACATATTTTCTACAGCTTAACATCAGATATGCACTAAATGTATCCAACTGTAGAGTTAGAAAACCATTTTCTAAACCAAAGACCAGGAAACAAAAAGTGTTCCTCTTTCACTCATTATAGACTATGGCCTCACTGAAGGCCAAGTTGGAGTTGTTAATGGAGGTTAATTAGTTTAGCTTGATACAGAGTAGCATCCCTTTAAAAATCAATCCAGTTGCTGTGACTGATTCCAGTGGCTCATCTATCTCTGTTACCAACTCAACACACAAGCATTAAATCCTGCAACCCCATTGAAAATGTGACTACTCTTTAAACATGATAAATGCCATGGCCTTATTTCTTATGTATCGTTTGTAATTTACCTAAAGGTGTTCAAAAGTCATTCTGAAGTAAACTCTCCTTGAATTTATCTACACAGTCATCTGAGACACAGACAGACTGTCTGCATGTGGAAAACTGGCCTAGGAGAGAAACATTACACATTTCTCCTTTTGTTGTTTTGTATCTGGGACTTCCATCATGACTATATGCAGAGGTTTACCCAGGTAAATTGAGAGTTTTTGAGAGATCACTACTTTTTAAAGCACCATAAACCTAGAAAAAAAAAGAACAAGGAGACAACCCTGGCAGAATTCAAACCATGCAGGAAACAAGCTCCATTTGTGCGAAGAATGCAGACACAGCCCTGGCTTTAGCTGTATAGGATTTGGACTGTCCTAATAAACTAAACCCAGCACTCATTACTGCCAATGACCTCTCAAATAACCTTGTGGCACCATCTTGCAGACCTTCTTTAGATTTACTAACCCAAACTCCTATTACTCCTATTGTTGTGCTACATGCGTAAAATGGCCAGTTAGTGCCGCTTGTTTACCGAGATGCAAAAGTTGTATTTTTGTTTTTTTAGTAAATGCAACTTTTTTAAACATTATATGAATTGCTTATTTGGATATTAAGCACAAGGATGAGAGAAGATCTTCGACTTTAAAACTTCAACTGGAAAACGTTAAAAAACTCCCTTGTGCTTCTAGAACACATCATATAATGATAATACTATCTGTCAATATTTAAAATATTTTTTTAAATATCACTTAATTATAAAGAAATTCAGGATTGTAAAAAAAAGTTATGCCAAAGGTCTTTCTGGTAATAACAATATTAAATCATTTAAGAGATTAAGATTACAAGCCCTTTAACTATTTGCATCAAATACAAAATAAAGCAAATAATCAACCTTTAAAACATTAAAAGGCATTTTCCAATGTTTCTATAACTGGCGAAAAGCCTTTTTTAACTTTAATCTACACATGTAGTGTTATTAGCATGACACAGAGATGAAAAATGCCCAATGTAGCACAGGCTGCGGAAGCAATAAAAATCCCCCAAAAGAATAATGACTAAACAAAACAAGAATCCCAAGACAAAACAAAAAATCAGCCATTAGGAGCTAAAAGATCTGCAAGTCTTGCTGTACTGTAAATATGTCCCTCTTGGTGGGAATCATTGTAAAAGGCAGCTAGCAGCTGCTGCTTAGCGGGGTCCTGCTGGCCCAAGCACACAGCCGCCGCAGCTCACTGATGAAGACAGATGGATTGGGCCACAGCCCCGACGCAGGAAACACCCCCCCGAGTCGTCAGATTAGAGCCAAGCATCAGATGAAGCCCTGATAGCCCGCTGAAGTAGAGACAGCAGCAGAGCAGGCAGAGAATTATGTTCGCCATGCACGTGGCTCTACACGTGAACTTTTGAACCGAGGAATGATATGGAATAAGGTCAGCTGAAAATGGTAATATTCCAGTGGGGTGCTAAATTGAGTACTCCTGCTTTCCATTTCAAAATTCACAACTGTTTTTGGTCCATCAGTCCTATTTCTAGATACTAAGGTTTGTTATTTTAATGTTACAAAATGTGTAAGAAGTTCAGTGAATACATCTAGTTTTTCAAGGTTCTGGAACTGTTAGAATCTAGGCAGTGGTGTAGATTTGTTTTAAGTGAACAAGTGACTATGGAAAACAGCTCTTTTAAAGCTTATATGAGTTTCTCCACATAGCTGTTCCATTCCTATAAATCATTGAAACCTCATATACATCTAAGTATTTGGTTAACTAATACAAAGGACTGTTTTACCATAAATAATAACTAGAAAATACACAATCTTTTAACACAAATCAAAAAAAAATAATTAGAGAAGGCCTTGACTGCAGTTTTCAGAGTTGTGATCCAAATCAGCAGCTCATTAACAATGGATGTCTTGGAATGTAATCCACTGCTTCAAGTGTTTATGAAGTCTAGCCATAGTGTAATCCTGGCAGAGAGATAACACACAAACACACAAACCTCTGCTCAGTTTTTAAAAGTCTGCCTTAAAATAAAATCTGCAGAACAGTTTCTTTTTCTTTAACAGCAAAGAATGGAAATCATTAACTATGGCATCCATATAAGGAATTATAAATGAGCCAATTAGAGGCAGGATGCTGTACAATACATTTTTCCCCACGGAGGATTGCTTAGCAGAGGTAGGCTCAGAGATAGAATTGGCTCTGTGCGCAGGCCAGGTCTTGGCTTTGACCTCGACTTTAACCTCTAAAATTGATTTGTGATAAAGGTTGTTCTGCAGTAACTGACAGCTCACAGATCCATCGTCTTCATGTACAGTGTGGACACTTTTCATTACAGCTTGCTCTGCTGCTTTTATTCCTTTTTGTAACCAGCTCTGAGCAGTCAGCTGATGTTATTAGCTTTTTGGGAAAATCAAAAGCTTGGACAAAATAGTAAGCACATGTTTTTCATGTCAAATTTCCAAAGTTCTTCAGACTTTAATTGCCAGAGCTCTCATTTTATTTCCTCAGGATGCATAGACTTCAATGGTTGGATAAAATATGAATAAATAGAGATTGACAGACGAATGAACAGGTATATTGCTGTATGGGTGGGTTACTTGATGAAAATATGATTAAATAAAAAAAATGTTCAATACTCAATATTCTCCTTGCCAAGCAGTGCTTGGACAAACTTCAAATTCCCATTTTTGTATAAAGCTTACTTAAAAAAGTACTTCCATGGGATCCTTAGCCTTCTTTTAAATTACCAGGATCTTGACATAAATGTATTGACGAACTATCCAAGTTCAACAGACTCATTAAGCCATAATAGATAATTATAGTTTTATAATACACCAAGTCTTTATAAGCCTTTGTTTTCTAGAATTCCTTATCATTCGTAGAAAAAGCCCAATTTGACAGTCAAACTGAGAGAGAAGAAAAGCTAAGCAGTTTAAATTTTACATATACAAGCACCTCTGTAAAGCACCTCCAGAAAAAGTAAGAAACGATTTCAAACCAGCATGTTGGGAAGAGTCTGAGCTAATGAGGGTAAGAATCGTCAAGGCAGGGCAGTTTATTGATTGGTATATCCTCAGCTAGATGTTTTGCTGTAGCTCTTGTAGTTTGAATAGGAATGGGCTGAGAGGATAATCCAGACAGCAATCCTAACAGTAACAACTGATTCAAACAGAATTAAATGGGACATTTCCAATCAGTGGAAAAAGCATCAACACGATCTTTTTCTGCTGTGATTACAGCTGGGACTAATCAGATCCATTACTGGTATGGGTGTGGATACTTTACAGGTAACTGTGTGTAGCAAAACACTGTGCTTTACAGAGAAAAACATATTCACTTTATCAACAGAAAAGTTATAAGGATTAAAGCAGACAAAATCTAAACTTTTACTTTTTTTATGTTTTGGTCTTGATTTCAATTGAATAGCTAACTCCTGCATTTACAAACAACACCCACAAATATTCACAGTATTATATTTATCATGCAGAATAGAGTTAGAAATAGGTAGATAAACAAACAAATAGAAAGGTAGCTAATAAAAAAGGGAACTTCTGATCTAGGAACTCCTCTAGAACCTCTGGAGAAATAAAGAACATTATGGACAACAGTGAGCTTCCTCTTCAGAGGACTGTTAAACACCAGCAGAGTGTCTTCAATCTAAGACCTCTCCAGATCTGTTACGAGACAGACCATCACAGAAGAGCCTTCCTGCCCTCAGATATCAACAGTTATTACCATATTTAATTTCCCTTTGGGATCATGAAAGTATTTATGAATTAAATTGAATGTAATGTGAACACAGTTAAAACAAAAAACATGTTGACATAGATAAACAATCTAAAACAATCTGAAACAGTCATACATATACATATATACATATATACATATATATATACATATATACATATATATACATATACATATATATATAAATATACATATATACACATATACATATATACACATATACATATATATACACATATACATATATACACATATATACACATATACATATATATACACATATACATATATATACACATATATACATATATATACACACATATATATACATACATATATACACATATATATACATATATATGCACAAATATACACATATACATATATATACATATATATACACATATACATATATATACATATATACATATATACATATATATATATACATTTGATTGTTTGGTTAAAAGAGTGAACTATGTCATCAATATGGAGCAGATCTGAGCTCCTGGTTAGAGGACCAGAAAAAGGCTTAAACATCTGACTGGGTTGGTGTTTCTGGACTTACCTTCTACCAGGCTCCCAGTCTGGATACCTGAAACAACAGGAAATTGGTTCATCAAGGCTTCTCTGAGCTCTGCATAGCCTCTGTTTAATCTCAGGTTTCTTCACATCTGATATTAGGAGGTTATTTCTACAATCCTTTATGTCAACCATTACTTTATTGTCTGGGTCCAGTCGGTACCACTAACATGATGATCTAACCTTCAGCTCTGCTTTCTTTTTCATTTGTTGGTTTAATTCTGGCTCTGACTTACATGTCCAGAAGCCTTCGTCTGTTCTCAGCATGTCGGAGGCCGTTAAGGTGCTGGTTCCACTCCTGCCAGTAGAACAAAACACAGATAAGTCAGTCCAGATCCTCCAAACAGAAACAGTTTCATCATCCGAAGAAGCCAAGAAAAGGAGGATGGGTCTGGTGGAGGTTACTGAGGCCTTCCTCTGTCATTTAGCTGTTATTGCTGTGAACACTGATTCCATGTTGATAAAAGCCAAATCAAAAGGCGTTTTCTGTCTGAGATCAAATAGTATGGCTGCACAGAGTTCTGGAAGTAAAAGGCCAATCATGGTTCTGTCTGTTTGCCTGATGAAACAAACTTTGCAGCTGCAGCTCCTGATGAGCATCTTCAGAGAACCTGACTAAACAGGGAGGATCTCAGCAGAACAAGAGGCTGAGATGAAGCTGCGACATTAAATGCTTCATGAAACCAACATGGAGGTGGGTTACATAAGAACCTGGAGCAGCTGCCTCTGACTGGGACCTGCTGCAGCGCTTCAGCTAAGAAGGGAAGGAAACCAAAGACAGGTTCATCATGCTGAAGAGAGTGGAATGAGAGGATTTAACCAAGCAAACTGGGGCTCCAGTCTCTGGAAACATGGGGTGAAAACCAGCTCTCATTGGCTGACAGAAAGCTCAAACATTTACAGTTAGTCCCAAAAGAAAAGAAGGAGCAGGCTGGACGTACTCACCATGGTGGAATGAACGTCAAAGTCACAAAGAGAGCACACGTGAGGGAACATGGGGGGTATGACTCCCAGGAAGTCCTGGATCTTCCCACTTGAAGGTGTGCCCATCCTCCTTGGCATAAACATGGGCTCTGATGACGGCCCCATGCTGTAACCGGAGCCGTAGCTGTCCCGCATGGAGCCGAAGCCAAAGTCTCCAGAGGACTGAGCCCTGGAAGGGCCCTGACCCAGAGATGGGTCCCAGCTATCCCGCCCTCCTCGAAAAGCTGCTTCTGAGGTAGAGGACGCAGCCCCCCGATCTCCTCCGCCAACCTTACGGCTCTTCAGCTGCATCAGGATGCGGGGAAGCGTTTCCATGCTGATGTCCTCGTCAGGGAGTTCAGCCAGAGTGTCCAGGTCAGAGGGCGACAGGCCCAAACTGGAAAACAGCTTCATGTGATGGCCAAGAGGACCGCCGCCATCCGGGCCCTCCATCCCGCCCATCCCAAGACCCTGGCGAACGGAACCCTGTTCGTTCATGTTATAGCTCAGCCCCCGACCCACAGAGAACGCTTTCTGAGCGCCATCGGATTGAGACTGCTGAGCCATTACTTCACCAGGTGGAGGCAAGACAGACAGAAGCAGGCAGCAAAGTGTCTATGAAAGGGCTCCTCTTCTCCTCTGAAGAATGTCTGAGTTCTGCTGAGACACAATGAAGCAGAGAAAACCTTCAACCAAAGAGTCCAGAGGGAAGCCGGAAGCTGGTGGAGCCGCCTATGGTGGCGGGATCACTGCAGAGGGAACATGACAGCAGGAGACAGAAAAGGCTTCACCTCTACATGATGTGGAGCAGTGTGATGGAGGAGAAGCTTAAAGAGGCACGGCATCATTACAAAACTTTACAAGGCAAAACCAGTCCCTGTGGGCTGAGAAACTGTTAAAAACCTGATTCTACAGAAGGAGATCTTCACCAGGTCTGCTGCCTTCCAACCAGAACCAAAGAGTTAACTTTACATACCATTTAAAAAAAAAAAAAAAACATCTATGAAACTGGATTTTACTTGAGATGAGATTCAGAAGAAAGCTGCAGGTTCAGTTATTTAGGTATAAGATAAATTGAAAGGTCCACAAGAAAGAAATGTAGGCTTCCGTAAGAATCAAAGTGTGTAAATGATTAAAGTCGGGGATTTAAATGCTTTTTTATTAATGGCATCTGTAGAAAATCAACAAGTGTTTAGTTTTAGTTTATGAACCAAAGCAGAAGGACCTCCAACCTCAGAACATGTTCATTCAGACTGTCTGCCTCTTAAAATCAGCGTTTCATTTACCAGTTTACAGCTTCAACATTACGGCTGGACAATGTGCCTCAATAATATCATCACTGCCACAATGGCAACACGTCAATAACTGCGTTTACATGGACACAAATAATTATAGATTGGAGGCCTGATCAGATCAAAAAATGTTTCATTTAAACATGTCGGGCTTAAGATCCGATTTGGTCCGATGGAAAAGAATTTTTCATTCCATACTAGATGTGTTTTTTACAATCTCCATTCAAACTGCTGTCCATGTGCACACCGATTCTGATCTTTGGAGTAAAATGTGTGCAACACCAGCGTGACACTTTTCTCTTTACTAAGCTTCATTCACT
>JAUZNJ010107982.1:0-20418 GCA_034780135.1 Jordanella pulchra | reverse complement strand
TATGACTACAGTCTTGACCTTAACCTGGACTCTTGGATAGTCCAAGTTAAAGTCAAGACTTTAGTCAGTTAGAGGTACTGCAATTATTCGGTTTAAATAATTTTTTCAAACAAGGCCCAGTGTCTTTCGCTATTATATTCTTATTAATAACTAAAATCAGTTTTAATCTGTTATCTTTTTGATTGTAAAATAAAAATAATTAATAAAGCAGAATAATTCTGGGGGTAAATACTGTTCTTAGCACTGCAATCAAGTGGGTTTATGTGTTTGATCTTTGTTATTTCCTGCTGAAGCTGTATTTAATGTGTTTATTGTAAGACTCATTCCTTGTTGTCTTAGTTTTGGTTTTGCTTCCTGTCCTCCTCCCACGCATGGCTTGTTATCCATCATCCATCAGTACTTTATTAAGACTGCACTTTAACCAATATAAATACCACTAGTTCCTCCTTCAGATTTGCATCAGTTTTCAGTGCTGGGTTCATTTCAAGTGAGTCTTATTTGCTTTCAATTTTTAGATGGCTGTTTTCAGGGCTCCTACCATGACTCTTTAGTCTTTATCTATTTCCTTTATTTTTGTTTTTTTTTAAGGGAGCCTACAAACAAGTTTCTTTATTCTTTCTGATGTTGCTGCCGAATCTCTGGCTGAGCTTGAGCATAAACACAGAATAAAAAACCAAACACAGCCTTTCTGCTTTAAGTTTCGATTTGTCCTGAACACTAACAAGTAGGCTGATTAATCCAACATCTCAGTCTGCAGAAAGAAACACAAAACAGAGGAAACTGAATCCTAGTAGTTGTTTATATTACTGAAAATGTTGATTTTTCTTATGTTTTGCTTTGTGGTTCTAATACAGGTGCAGAAATCTGTTGATAGAAAAAACTTGGTAATCATCACTGTTTATCATCGTAACTTAGAGGTCAAGGACTTTTCTCAAAGAGCACAATTCACATAGTGTTGTGCAAACATTGATTTAAGTAGCTTAATATCTAATCAAATAACCTTTGGTCTGTCAAATATTGTTAATTGAATACCAGCCTTACAAGGCAATGGTTTTGGGACAGTGGAGAAAATAGGTTGTCTGAGTACTGGCAAGAACCAACTTCTTTTTATATGGCCATGTGGTGGACCTCGTTAAAAACAGGTGGAGTAAGAGGACATATTAGCAAAAGAGGGTTTTATATTCTAACCCAAAGATTATAAATGACAAAGGATACAAAGGACAAAACTGAACTAAGGCAAAAAAAAAAAAAAGTGTAAACAAACTTTCTCCACAAACAAACATAAATGACCTAACAAAATAACACACAGGGGTTTATATACTGATCAGACCAATTAAGACACAATAGGGTAACTAAACACAATACAATTACAAATAACACAAAACAAATAACAGTAGAGCTAAGTTTGGTTAAACTAAAGACCCAAAAATGAAAGTAATAAAATATGAAACTTTAAATTCGACTATTTACTTAAATATAAAACTTATTTAAACAAGAAAACTGCAAATTTCGCCTCCTGAGCCATATTAAATACACTGAGTCGCGCAAAATGTCCAAAACTCCTCCTTTCAGTCGTTATGAGTTGGTATCAAAATGTTTTCAGTGAAGAAAGCCCTGGCTTAATGAAGTCCCTAACCCTACGTATCACCTTTATATACCTAACCTTAATTTAAATTCAGTTGACACCAAACTTAAACCAAACGTCAAATACAAGGAGAGAACTTTGAGTGGTAACTGTAGGTCCCCACAATATAGCATGTTTAACAAAGATTTGCCTTACACTGTCCCCATAAGGTAACAAAAACAAATATGCACACACATACACATTCTTGTCTTGATATTTGTAGTCATGACTGTGTCGGCTGGTAGTTGATTTCAGTCATTTTTAACCCTTTCTATACCCTAACCATGACAATAGCCCTAAACCTAACCATTAGCAAAGCATGCCTCACCCTAACATTAAACTAAATTCCATTCACAGCTCCAAACCTATATATTTTTATTTTTTTTTTTAGCCTTTTACACTAGTGGCTTGTTTTTCTGACAGTAGGCTGACAGGAAAGGACCACAAGCCGGATTCGAACCTGGGTCACCGTTGAGGACTAAGGCCCCCATACATGGGTCGTGCACGCTAACCACTGCGCCACCTGCATGCCCACAGCTCCAAATCTTACAAAATACCTTATTTTACAACAACCAAACAAAATAAAAATGGTTTTAACTCAGGGCTACATAGTGGGCAGTGGTTAGCGCTGTTGCCTTGCAACAAGAAGGTTTTGGGTTCTGCCCCAGCCTGGGGTCTTTCTGCATGGAGTTTGCATGTTCTCCCTGTGCATCCTTGGGTTCTCTCCGGGTACTCCGGCTTATGTCCAAAAACATGTCCAAAAGCATGACTGTTAGGTTAATTGTCCTTAGGTGTTAGTGCTGGGGTTTTGTGTCTTTGTGTGTCTATGTGTCCTGTCCTGGGTATACTCTGCCTTAGGCCCTAAGTCTGAAGGAGATAGGCACCTGCCCAACCGCGATCCTGATGGACCAAGCGGGAGATAATGGATGGAACGCATGCATACACCTGTACCACATGTACCTCCCGGTCAAATAAATGGACAATAGCATGATCTTTTGAACTAATATAAACATAGTCTATTCATTAAACAGCATATCTACACTAAGCTCATAGATATGCATGCTATTTGCAAGTTATGTAGCCAGTGATTTTTTTTGTGTGTGGGCATAAAAGAGGGCTGAATACAAATGCAAGTTCTTGTTCTTCAATAACTAGTTCATGGCTGAATCCTTAATAGTTTTTTTGTGTTTACAATGATTACATAAACTGCTGGGATACAAAGCGACAGATTTTTACAATTCAGTTCAAAAACTTGAGAGTTTAGACCTAATTTGCTGAACACAAAAAAGACATTCACATAATTTCTCCACAAGAAAGGATGTACAGTAAGTCCTAGTCTACATTGCACTGGAACTATTGTGTAATTCTGTTTTCAATGCTGTATTTATAAATAGGTCATTGGACTGACACAAAAAAGATTATTTTATGAAAGTGAACTGATAAGAGCCAAGGTGTAATTTGATATGGCAGGTACCTCAGATAATCATCAAAACTTTGTCTGCACTTTCGTTTTCATTCACTTTTTAGGATAGAGGCACTTACATTGCTTGTTCTGAATCAGAAATTAGTTCTGCTGCAGCACCAGATTCATACAAACATTGTTTTAATTTATTTATCCAGCTTTGAAGTAGTGACCTAAGCTGCAGTGTTTAACCGCTCCAGTGGCTTAAAACAAGACCTCAAGGGTTAACCTTACTATGAAAGATAGGTTCTAAAAATGTGCTCATAATGAGCATCCTTTACACACATGTTGTTCCCTCACGTGTCACTATCCTCCCTGGTTTTCCAAATGCTTGTTAGTCTATTTGCAAACTGGGTGTTACTGCATCACTGATGGGTCTGGTTAATTGTTTTGAATCAGTTCACAGGGTATAGATTATAATGTTAAACAGCTCGATCTCTGACGTCTGAGCTAAAGCTCTCACTGTGTTTCAATGTGACATTGGTATATTGCTGATCCTCCACTTTCACTTTAAAGTAGTTATAGCCAGTTTCTAAAACCATCAGTAGCTCCTTTTTTAAAACATGTTTTTAAAGGTGTAGCCCACACTCATTACTCATTCTTATTGGTTATCAGAAATCTTTAAAGCCTGTAACTACTTTGATAGGTTAAGGGTTTCTTGCTTTTATTACATGCATTAATTGGTTTGAACTGATGGTTACGACTCCTTCGGGCATTTAGAAATGGTACCTAAGAATGAACCAGTGCTGTGGAGGTAATTATCCTCCTGCTATCTTGGCTTATTTCATTTGGATTTTTCCATGATGTCACAGAAGAAAGCTGTGTGGTTAAGGTGTGGCCTTTTTCAAAAATGCTAGCATTTAACTTAAATACAATAAATTAAAAAAAGCATAAACTTTGAAAAAATAAATAAATTATGACATCATGATTATCTGGGCTTTCATAAATTCTATAATTAGTCTTTAGAGAAGTGATCCTACTTTATGAAAATTGCAGAGATTTAGGAAAGTTGCAAAAATATTCCAAATAAAAAGATTTTAGTTTAAACTTAATCTGTTTTAAAGTCAGAAGTGACAAAGCCAAAGTTATACATGGCATTATGCATGGCATAGAAAAATTACACAAGGTTCCTGAACATACTGTTTATTACAATACTTTTTTGTTGCAAGTTATGTGATATGGCAGTAATGATGCCACGTAAACATTGGATCATTGCAAAAAATCTAAAAGCACACATTTGATATTGAACCAAAAAAGGTTAGACAGTGTTTAAATATTTGCTTTTTAAAGTGCATTTAAAGTTCTTTGTGAAGAAGGATATAAGTACTCTTGAATCTAAAAAAACCCAAACATATGTGTTTGTATTGCCAGCTTGACTATTGTAGTTGAACAAGTTAAGGGTTATAATTCTTGTGACGACTCAACAAAGACAACAAACTGCAATGTGCTACACTTAAAGACCTCTGAATTTCAAAAGGCTAGAATATTTATTTTCTGGTTTTGTCAAATTCAAAGACAGCAAAAAAAACAAAAAGAGAGAACATCATCTTGAGCTTTAAGTAAATGAATTGTGCTCCATCTGGATGGAAAATTCCACAACAAAAGCAAAACACTATTCCTTTAGAAGGTCGTAAAGGACAGTGCAGCCAGATAAAACGAATATTATCTGTGAACATATTATTTAATGCATATCTGATGCATTAAAGAGTCAGAAAAATAAAATCATGAATTATCAAAACAGGCTTAAAATGGATAAATAGCTAGGTTATATGCTCTGTTGTGTAATTCATAAATATTATTTCATATTTTATATTGGCTTCCTATATGCACGAGAATGTAAATATCACTTTAAATATAAGTGAATAATGTCACTGACCATCCACTTAGTTTGTTCTCTATTTGAGATGTTTGTAGCTGCCAGCCCTGGGCAGCACTTTTTATGTACTGCAGTGCTTTTTGTGCTTATTCTGAGGCACGTGATGATGGATGCACGTTTGTAGAGGTTACCACACTTATTACTTCATCCTTTTAGATCTCCGTGCCTCTCTCTCCTCCCTTTCCACTGCTCTCATTTTTCAGTTTTTATTATTTGAACTTCGTTGAAGGATGACTATGCCTTTATGTTATAAATTTTAACAAGTGATTTTTATTAAAGATTTGCTAAGGGTTTAATTTCCCTCTATAATCTGCATATTTCTTCTATTATTGTTCATCAACAGCTTCACACCTACCCTGTCCCTGTATGTATTTCCCACCCTGCTCTTGTGATATTTGCTCCATTCACACAGCCAACTTCTTACTCCCACGGCATATTGAACCCCCTCCCATCATCGATTACTATGTTCGAGCACATTCTATGTTCTCATTCGCTTCCTCCTCTCTGCACCTGCGTCTTGCTCTCCACCGCCACCCCTCTGTTTGCTGCATTGTGGAATTTTCCAAGTGCTGCAGTAGCTTAGAGTGATGCTGGGAAGGAAGATGAAAACGACAGAGGCTAAGACTCCATCATCTCATTTCCTGCTCAGCTTTAGTGGAAAAATACTAAACAGAAAAACTGATTTAAATTAATCTGAGATGAAAAAAGCAACCACCAAATACTGGAGAATTCTGGAAAACTTCAGTCATTTAAAAGAATAAGACAAGTATAAATATGGGTATTGGAACATAACTCAAAGAGTAAAGTGACAGTGTCATGATTGTAATGAATGAAGAAAAAAATGAAGAAAGTGTGATTTAGGAATCATTAAATCCACTGATTCAAAGGGAAAGACAGAAAACTGGTGTTTTTAATTAAGCTATTCAGTTTCAGCACTTTTTGTATTTAGATATTTCCCAATTCTATATTTCTACATAAATTTATTTTATATTTAGACATCAATTACACAGGAAAATATTTTTTATCATCTTTCATTATCTAATTCACAAGAGAACAACAATCTTAAAAAGATAATCAAATATGACTCTGAAACTGTTGGCAGTGCAAACATTTTCTGTTTTTGTCATGTTATCACGTTAAACCTGGTGTAAGTTTATCAGTATCGGGGTTTTCCTTTCTGTCATAAGGTGAATTATGACATTGTTTGATCAGCAGTTGGGGTTTGTGTGTAACATTTATCAGTATAGAGATATGTGGTTAAGGTTGACCAGATATGATGAATCCTTCAGCAGAATTAGTAAAGTTGCACTCAGACGTTGCAGCATATTTGCTGTGAATGTGGAGGAGGTGATTGTAAATGTGTTAATGACATTCTGTGAGTGTGACGCTGGTACAGCACTGAGTGTCTGCGGTAATAGGTGCAATCAGGACCATCCTCGGGGTACATTTTGCTTCATTTAGGGTGGGTCGCTGTGGATGATCATCAGATTTATGTAGACAAGGACCGGAAAGAGAAGGTGTGTGGGTGACCTCACACACTGGGATGTTATCCTAACTCAAAAGTGATGAGAAGAGCTTGACATAATTTGTACTGCTCCTGTGAGGGTTATTTTGACATTTCCTTTAGTTACCCACAGACATGAAACAGGACACAGATTTTTTTTCTTGTTTATGCTTGAGACATTTAGGGGATTTTACAGTTTTAATATTTTTGTAAAAGAAAATGGGGTTTAGACCAGATCTGCTCGGATAATTGGATCTGCTTGGGTTATGCACCTGCCAGTGACCTTATAATATATGATTAATGTTGCCACAATGACGTAAAACATTGTGGTTGGTCTGGGCAACCATAATAGCATAATGCAGCGTCATGTGGTGAGTCGGGAGCATCTGAGCATCTGTGTGTCTAATGAACGATGAAGTTTTACTAGGTGGATAACAAAACTGAAACGATCTGTTTTTGGTGGACTAAGTAACCTCAAGACAATATATCAAGCCTAGTTCGCTAGCTTTGCTTAGTAGCTAACAGGTTAGCTTTTTTTAGCTTGGTCGGTTACCAAAATTGAGAGACATGACTTTAACTTTGTGTCAACAACCACCATCCAGTTTGAACAAGTAGAATAACTGTTTTCTTTGTCTGAAATCTCAAAGAAAGTCATTTTTTAAAAGATGTTTCATTTGTCCTCCCCTTCCCCTTAGACTTGATAAAAAAGAAGGAATGAAACTTTTGTCGTATTGTTGAATGGCAGAGATCTGATTTTGGTCCATCTCATAAGCCTTATATTTTCAAAGTTGAACATGGCATCCTTAATCTTGCCATTGTTACTTTTGCATTTTTTAATTTTATTTGTTTTATTTTTTTATCAAAAGAAGTTGCATTGCTTTAACAGTGAATAAGTATCCTGCTTCCTCTTCATACCTTCTACTGCCAGTACCATTTGGTCAGCACTTCTCTGGTGACTGCTGACGCACTTTGCTTTGGCTTAACAGCACTTACTGCTAGTCATTTGATTCAGGTGTGTAGGGCAAGGGAGACAAGTTTCAGGACACCAATTCTCGAAGATTTGAGTTTGAGATCTATGGTTTTAAATCACCTTGTTAAGTCAAAAGGATGAATGGAAAATTAGGTAGATTTTCACTTTCTGAAGCTAGATTAACCAACCTCTGATCATGTCTGCAAATTTTACCAAACAATATATAAATAAATTGATCCTTCACAACAAGGGCAAGGGAATGGTCTTTTATTACCATGACTTGCTTCAGAGAGGTCTTCAACACAGGAAATAAGTTGGCATCTATCATCAGGCAGAGAAATGTTGGTATCTCAACTATTACAAATATAAGGGCAATCCAAGGTCGCAAACATAAACCAGCACTGCTGTGTGGGAGAGGGTTGTTCACCACCCCTCACTAAAACATTTGCTGCTCTCTTTCTGTCACTCTCTGATGCCAAAGGAAACTAGACCCTGTGAGCCTTACCGACAGGCTGGGTTTTATTGGAATCCCTTTAGGGCCTGGGATCTTGGCCAAAGTAGGTTAATGCAGCAGGGCTTGCTCATCTGTCCCTTGGTGTACTCTGCACAAACTCTACACCATAAAGGCAAACCAAAAGAGGAAAATAGGTTTCCAAATGATGCACTGCATGCCATAGTGTTACCAGCTGTACAATATAAAATGATATGTATTCTTTGCTCTAAATCTGCAGTGCGTGTACTGTTTATTCAGCCTGTCTGAATCAATTTGTCCTGAGGAATAATCCCAGGGTTGCATAACTTTGGCCCCCAAGCCCACCATTACAACTGCCAGCAGTAAATCCCACAGATAAAGAAAGGGATCAGACAAAAAGTGTATACAAAGGACAATGGATAGATGGAGTGAAACAGAAGAAACAGGGAATGTAAAGCTGCTTGACATTCAGCAAAGAGAGATATTGGCCCTCTGCTCTGAGGACCCATCATAGACGGGAGCTTTGAGGATTCAGACAGAGAGCGCTGCCAGTAAAGACAGTGGCTTTAGCTGTGGTAACAAATGTCAACACAAACTCTTGATGAACAGCGTGTCCGTTTAAGATGTTATGTGAGGAGCACTGAAGTGGTACAGCCTGAGCAAACAAGCCAGCTTAGGAGGTTATTATGTCAGCAGAAGGCACACTGCTAGGAAGAAGTTTTTTTTAACTCACCACCTACACACCTTAATGATCACATGGTTGCAAAAACTGCTAAAATAACTGTAGTTGGACAGCAAGACAGGTAGATTAGAGGGTGTGCTAAAGGACAAGAGCAGGTATATTTAGCCAGGGGAGGAATATATACAGAACCCTTAAGAGATTGAAGTCACTTTCTTTCTACAGCTATCTAACATATCTTGTTTCAGTGAAGCCATTAAAAAGCTACTGTAAACTGTTATGGAAACACCGAGCTTAGAACACTGAGATCCCAATGAGTAAAAAAGTACTGAATGTATGTGAAATACATATAAATATGGCAAATATATATAATGTTTTTGATTAGCAGTTTTAACATGGGTGCAATGGTTATTTGCTCAGAGCTTAGTTGTGTCTGAGAGTGGCAGAAGCTTTATGAAGCAAAAAAACAAGAAGAAACTATTTAGTTCCCCCGATAGAAAATGTTGTTTTGCTTTTTAGCATGCATAGTCGATGGAAATGTGATAATCAAAGTACATGAATCTCTGGACCACTCTGCTCTTCAGCTTTTTTTTTTCTTACAATGGAATTTGGATGAAGGTTGGTTAAAGAAAAAACAGCAGGTGTTGACAGCTGCAGAAAATCATGCCTCTTGCTTGGTCCATGGAAAAAGTAAGGCAATGTCTGAGAGGCAAACAACTGCCTGTCTCATCTGCTGTGTGCTGGTAGAGATAGATCGGACAGAGCAGTCCTCTGTGTTATCTTGAGACAACAGCTAAGAAGCAAACCCAAAAAAGGGTTCTGCCTGTGGTGTTGTTCCTGACACAACTGTATTAGATGCTGAGAAAGTGTTTTAAATTTTTTTTTTATTTAGGAACAAAATAGATTAAAAAGCAGATATGTGGAGGGTGCAGAATGGTCAAATAGCCCATATTACCTTGTAAATGTATTCATACACTTAACCTTTTTATATTTTGTCAGAAACATTTTTTTGAGAGATAAAAATCTGAATAAGTTGGCTGTTGTTAGTGGTTAGCTTTACTTCGATATCCATAAAGAAAAAACATGTCACAAAGAATCAGTTTAGTTTTATCTCATCTTTTGTATGCAACAACACAAAAAAAACTTAGTAGTAGCATTTGGAGATAGCAAATACATTTTGATGCAGTAAACCACACGTTACTCTCTTCAGCCAGTAAGAACATTTGGAGACAAAGAGGCCCACAGAGAGCAGCCCCTGTTCCCTTATACGCAAATAAGGGTCAAAGTAAAATGTCAAGCATCCTGCCTAACTCCCGCTTTGGTCAGTCCCTCCGCATTCTGCATGCATCTTTTGTATATTATTTTTAATTAGGAGAATATGGTTCAAATGCAACTTTTTATTTTAACTTTGTTAGAAGCTACTGTATTCCTTTCAGCAGAGTGACTCTGAAGCAGGATGCAGATGTACCCTCTTGTGCAGCAAACATAACAAGTCGTGGGAAATTGGGCGTGGATGTCTAGCAACAAATAGGGAGAAGAAAACTACTGAAAATTTCCAGGCTTAGCTGAAGAAAAAGAAACATGAGCACCAATATTGATTTTATTTAAGTAAAGCAATATTTTGAGAAACATACTGTATGTCCTGTTTGGAAGGAAATACAACCAAGATTGTAATTAATTTTATTTCATATTCATTTAATTTTAATTCATTTAATCATGAGCTATCCATATTTTATTTTCCAATGTTACAACTAAACACATTAAAGTTTCTTGATGTTTATAAGATAGAAACAAAAAAAAAACATGAAAGAAGAAAAGATTTCATAGTTTAAAAAAAAAAAGTAAAAAAAAAGGTATAGCTCTTCTCATTCAGATACTTACACTAATGTCTATTCTATTTTCCATTTATACTGGCCTTGCAAATATGAAGATCAATTTTTCAGTAGCTCAGACAGATTTTCTGGATTTGGAATTGACAATCTAGACCATAAACCACACAACTGTAGCTTTGGCTGAGTGTTTATGGTAAATAGCATGCTAGATGGTGAACCTCTGCCCAAGTAACAAACCTCCTGAATCCTTAAACAACTTTCCTCCCATCATCGGCCTCTTTTTAGCTCCATCCACCTCCTTAAAAACTCTGCCCAAGTTTCCTGTTTTTTGTTGCTTTTTTCACCACCATGTCTTACAGTGAAAATAGAGAGTTCAGGGATGGGCATTGTTAGTTTTGCAAGTGGGCTTTAATTGTTTCAAAATATCAGAATGCATTATTTTCACTATTGTGCACAATTTTATATTAGACCGTGGCACTACTTATAAAACCCTGAATTTTGAAGTTTCTGGTTGTAGCATGAGCTTTAAGTACTTTTGCAAGGCACTGTGGCTAAATCGCCTTCAGTTCTTCAGAGGGCTCTACATTAAGTTTGATCATTCATCAAAAGCTAATACAAACATAGGGTAAAATTTTACTTTGGGAAACATTTGTAATACATTACAGTAAAAAAAAGTTCTTTAATACTCTAGATGATGTGCAAATGCAGATTAAAATGATCAAGGTAAGGACTTAATTCACTGGGTAGACTTCTGAATAAGAAGATCTCAGGGTAAGACAAAGAAATACGCGTTTTTAAGTATAAAAAAATTAATATTACTTGATTCAAGTGAGGTGATTCAAATGACAATATAATTTATTTCAGGCTTTACTTGCATTACTATTCCCAGTAACATTTATTTTGACCTTTTGCATACTAGCCATAAACTTACAGTGTACATAAACTTCCCATTCTGCATTTCCAACATAAAAAATGTTTTTCTTCCTTATTTTACTAACATACAAGAATAAGGAGTAATCAAATACTCTCCTATGCTATTAATCATGTTGAATTTACTATAGACACATTTACTATGCAAGTTATATGTATTAAAGTAAGAAATGTTTTTGCCAAAGTTGTAGTTTGGAACATATCCAACCGAAAACCATGCATACCACACTTTGCTGTATTTCTGTGTCTGCACAGTAGCTGTGGTGCTGCAGGTGTTACATGATAATATGTGTCAACAAGTCCCAGTTCTTTTCAGAGAGCATACACTTAATTTATTCATCTTAACCTCTTCACCTTGTGTTCTCCAGCTCAGGAGGAAGTAACATTACACCAGGAAAACCTCTGTGTGTGGCCCTGCCTGCTCCACTCTGCAGACAATCTGCAGTCAATATGCATGTCATTCAGTGAGAAAAAGATGGAATAAGCTCAGGGATACTATTAGGATCAACCAATTGATTATTTTTGAAATTCCCCATAGACTGACAGTAAAAAAAAAGAAGAAAAGGAGTGTAAAATAATCTCAACACGTGAAGTTGGGGACCCTGAGGGTGTGACAGTCTCCCTGCTAATTGGGACAGCTCTGCTGTTAACTCGTGATCTGAGCTGTGATCTCGTTACAGGGGAACTCATCAGAGCTTTGACAGTCAAATCATATAAGCAGAATCAAATGTAGTACACATTGAACCAACTGGAAGTCATGTGTAACCAGCTTCAAGCACAACTGTAAAATGTTACCTCACACTTTATATCAACTATACTCCATTTAAAATGCATTTACAATACAATATACCTATAATATAATAAATGAAAATATATTTCAAATGTATTCAGTGGTGCAATTTAGCAAATACACTTTCAGAACACTTCAAGATATTTTTACTTCAGTAAACTGATAAGAACTAGAAGAAGCTCTCTTGTTATTGTATAGGATACCATGACATGACATTTGGCAGGTTTCTGTTGTCTATTTACTTCCTGTTTTACCTCTACCACCTACCTAGATCTGTCTCTCATCCTATTACCATTTCTGGTCTGAAGTGTTTCCCTTCATCTTTATTTACTTGATTCCTTTTTTCTCCTTGTGTTTACTTGAGGTTATTACTTTATTTCTATATTTAATCTCTCTGTAAATCCAATATCCAATTTTTTGGTCAAATTTTCATCAAAAGTCTTTTTCTCTGAGAAAAGCAAAAACAAAAATATTCTGAAAGACTAGAACTAAGACAAAAAATTTACTTTTTTTATTGCACTCTGTAATAAACTAATGAAAAAAGCCACAAAAATGAAACCATCAGAACATGGCATAGCCACTTGAGCTGTAGGAGGAAAATAAATAATTGAGTTTCTGATAAAGGAAAAAATCATTCAAAAAATTAAATGAAAATATGAATCCAAAAGAGAAATTCAGTTTCAATACATCAAGAAAACAACAGACATTAAACATGGAGCAATGCAGTAATGAAGGCCTCACTGCCTTGAAAGGTGCTGCCATTACAGTTAGGAAAAATAAAAAGAAAAGTGATCCTGCTGGGGAAAGGGAAAAAAAAAAGATTCACACTTTATCCGTAGCAGGATACAATATTACCAGAGGTTCCAAAACGACTACATGTGCTGTTCAGGTAGAACGTCTAAACACAATGTTGCAGATGTGATTTTTTTATAGTCTGCTGGTATTGCTAATTTTCTGCTTCAATATTGGATTTTTTAAATAAATGTTTTCCCTTGACGCACATATACAATGTTTTGATAATTAGGGGGGTTTTGAGACTTAAAAAAGAAAATTCATGACAAATATTTCCGTAATGTTTAAAGAAATAATTTTCCTTAAATATGTAAGAGGTAATGTACACAAAATATTTAATTCAGCTACTGTACATACCAAATAAATTCACTTTTACAAATTTTAATTAGATTTAGTTATCTGAACCTAAAGTAAAGTGACAATAAACTCCTAAATTATGACTAAAATTAAAGTTTATTTTTATAATTAAATTGATCCTTCTGCTCTGTCCTGTGATCATGCAGCTTTTCTCCCAGTCAGTTCAGTTCCAGCCTCTTATGTTTCAGTTCTTAGATAATTCATGTGGTGTTGAATTGAATTGTTCTTGCTCCACCCTTTCTAATGTCCCAGTTGATCACTGTCAATATGGCTCATATGAAAAATACCCATTGTTTTAATGTCTTTGGGTCTTTTTAGATCCCTTCTGCTTGTGTAACCTTTGACCTGTATTTCAGAAAGCTCTCCTCATTTTTTTCTGCTTCCCGATGCCTTTGGTTCCACATTCGCTCAACAACATGATAGTCAAATAAATATTCACATTGTTTAAAACAGCCAGACTTTTGACACCTACGGCTGGAAAATATTTTACATTTATCTTGCAGGCATGTAGTCACATGAGGTTAAGCGTAGAGGTGGTAAAACAAAGTGCATAAGTATCCATCTATTTAAAGCTTTTGAAACATTTTTACCGCGGTTGCCAATAAACATAGACGTTGCCATATGCACTGTGGTCTGAAACACAAATTATAGTGTGACATTTGTAACCAATTAAGTTTGATATTGTTGTGATCTTGACTGTCTCCAGGAGTTCAGACGTCTTGGCAAATCCAGCCTAACATAAGTACCTCCTCAGCCATTCTCACTTTTTTTTCTTCCCCTCTCACTTATGATCTGTGTAAACAGCCAGTGGGTCTGGTGACATGAAATTAGCTTCATAAGCATACATCAACAGGAGTATGATTGGTAGGCGTGCAGAAATGTGGCTACTGCACCCAGTGTTTATAAAATCTCCTATCTGCTGAACCAACATTCCTACTTTGCTTAATCCACATAGCAAATGCAGTAGTGAAGTCTGCTTGATTGCCACAGGTGTTTAAATAAATGACACCCCTTCCTCTGTGAATCATCAGACCAGGAGCATCACCAGGCAGTGGCTAGGAAAGTTGCCCTTCCATCAGAAGACCTAACGTACTAACAACCATTTATCTTGGAGGCAGCAAATGACACTCAGCACTCTCGAGGCTTTAAAGGTAATTTGGTTTTTCACTGGAGTCAGTGCTGACTAAGAAGGACTGCGCTTGCTCCATGGTAACACGTTTTTTGTTGATTTGAGTAACAGGACACAACTATAATGAGAACATGACGATCCAGGGGTCAAGCCATCCTGCTTTGCTGCAGGCCCAAGTTAAAGAAGACCCTATTTTTGGCACATTTCCCCCTGGGATCACATTGCAACCCTGTGCAAAGTGTGAAATTGTTAAATGCTAACAAGGCGAGAACAGCACTTAATGTTTCAAAGTCATGACTTGTGATACAGACGCTTTTAGGGCAACAGCTTTCTGTTATTTCAGTCAACAAGTTATGCAAGTTTAAAGTGAAAACACCAACCTCGATCTGCAACTTTATCAGATTTTTTAAAATGGTTTCTTTGACTTCCTTTACATTTGGTATGTGTGTCACTCTGTGGCACAAGCTGTCTCTGTTCTCACTCATTGGCTTCTTTACGCTAAGTACACTGAGGGCGTCAGAGGGACAAACCGAGATCAGAAAAGAGGAAGCACAACAGGGAGTATGCTTGTTAATACAGGAAGTGAGACTATTCTAAGTGTCTGCACCAGACAAAGCTCTCATCCTGTCCCCAGTCCACTACTGACATGCACAAAATTCCCTCAAACCCATTTTCATTACACCATTAAAAATATTTAAATATTTTCTGTGTGTTCCTGCAAACTAATGATATTTGATTTTGTCCATTTTTAGTTTGCATGTTGAGCTTATCGATCCAAATGTAAATACAATTTTGGAATCGTTTTTGAGTGGTTAATGCAAGATCTGTAAACACAATGCAAGGTGTGTCAACTTAGAAGGAATGACCTTCGGCCTACTAGGGTTGTATTTCCACTGCTGGATAATGCTAAAACAAGTGACATTCCACCTACTTTCATCTGAGGTTTGTGCAACGCATAAAGACCGGAGTACAGCAGCCTGAGCTCTGTGGCTCTTTAAAAGCATAAGATCAGAAATGTCAAGTGTTTTGCAAGTTGGACCTGTTTTTATGCATTTCCCCTGCAGAGTCTGCATTTAAAGAGATCTTCTCAATCAATTTTCCAAATTATGATAATGACCTGACATGCAGAAACAAGCATCCGTACATTGCAATTTTTAAAAAGATTTTCAAAGAAGATGTGAATTAAGAGGCATTTGGAATATCTGATTCATCACATAAGACACAGATGAGGGTTTTGTAAAAAAGCTTAAAGACAAAATCCAGATGACGCGCACACAAAAGACCACATTACGTGAACTGATCCTGATGGTGACCTCAAGACATACAGTGGGCTGTTACAAAACAACTGGTTTTTAGATCACCGCAGAAAAGAAAATATTATCCTCCCTTTTCAATGTGATGCGTTTTTTGGGGGGGAGCATCCCATTAAAATAACATTTCTTTTTTGTCTAAAGTATTATTATTATTCAGAAAAATTGTATTCCCGTTACTCAGAATATTAAGTATATATTTTCTGCTTGATGAATCTAAAGGAAGTGAACATTTTAAGATATCTCTGTATTTTGGAGGCAAAGCTGAAATGGAAAGCATGAGACCAAGTGATACCCTAAGTCCTCTGGATGCCATTGCATAAAAGAATAAATTCCTTTGAATTAGAAATGGCTTTAAGAGCTAAGAACACGCAAGTAATAAATAAAAATAAATCCAGGAAACTTGTGCTAAAGAGCTGAAAGATGGAAACCAAATATGATTTGTGTTTTTCAACATACGTTTTTGCAATACATGTAACATTTGTTTTAATTGAAAGGGGTTCTGCTTAGTCATTTAACCCCTTTGCAATTACATGTGCATGTTTTTTTTTTTCCAGCTTGTTAATACGCCACAAAGTCTGTCCAAATAACCTCTACATAATTTTCTTGGTATTTGGCATTTAAGGAAAAAAAAAACCCAGGCAGCATTAAATTAACAAAAATGCTGAAAGCCTGCTGATAGCTTTGCTTCTTTCATTTGCTAAATATTTATTTTACATCATACTATTTTTGAGGTAAAGAAAATTTTGTGTGTGTTTTTTTTCTTTTGTATGTGATTTTTTTTAGTTGTTTAGTATGGGACGTTGAGTGTTTTCTTTTTAGTGGAAAACCACTTTTTTTAAACACATATGGCAAAAGGCAAAAACAGCTAATGTGGAGTCTAGTTTTTATGTTAAAATCCTTATCTAAATTTTAAACTATTAAATAAATGTCAGATTTGTGCATTTATGATTAGTTATCTCTAGAATGTGTGAATAATAATCTGACTATAACTGAAATATTAACAAATGGTCTAAGTGAGGAGGTGTCAAATAGTTTGTTTCCAGGTATGAAATAAGAATAGTAAAGGTTGAATATGTAGTTCAAAAAATGGGAGAATATATTGGAAAGTTCGAATGGAGACACATCTCTGTTTAGACCAGATGATGTTTAGGGAATATGACTTGATTGTTCCAGTTTAATTCACTGTACAGATTGGACTCACCTGGTTCAGCAGGGCATGGAGATGACTTTTTGACTTCACATCTTCCACCGGGATTATCACTTGATTAAACCCAAACAAGGTTTTTAGAAGCAAATGTGAAACATCCACAGATCCAATTAATACTTGAATCATTTATGGCATGTCCTGCACAAATACTGGTGTTCTTTTTGTGTAAAAGTTATGAGTAAGTTTGTGCAGGTTGGGTATCATTTGATCATGCATGATAGTTTAATAAATCAAATAAATGTATGTACAAAGCATGTATTTTTTCATATTTTGGCAAAACCAGATTAAACACACAAAACATATATACTTTGATGGGTCTAATTACCGTGTAAAAGAATTGTGTTTTGTAGAAGGCTGTTCTAATAAACTCAAACAGTATAGCTTCAAATGGAAGTAGTAGGAATCACTAAATCTCCTCAAGAATTAATTTTTTGTGTAATACCTTTATATTTTCTATTTCAGATTAAAAAACACTTTGTATAAATGAATGTACAAAAGCCAGACATATGGAGCTTTTGTTGGGGCTTATCTCAGCTCCGTCAGCTGTTGGGAATATTGAAATAAAAAGCTCAAACCCTCTATCAGACAGTTGCTACCTCTTCTGCCAACAGTTCTGTCTGGTCAACATCTAGGAGCATTTTGAGCACTCTATTAATCTAAAAATAAGACAAAGAAGTCCCTGAACTGTTGAGCAAATAAAATCGTATATCAAAAATAGATGACAATGCATCACATATGTTTCCAAATGCTTAAAGTGTGATGGTAAGAGATCAGAGACAAGCTACAAAGGTGAAATGAAACCTATTCCATGTGAAACTGATATCAAATCATCCCATTTAGTGTTCAGATTGTTTTAACACATTTTTGTAACCTTTAAAAGTTTATTTGAACATTTTTGCAGTTAAAAAGACAACTTCAAACCCATCCTCTCCTCTGCCTACTTTACCAACACAAAGACGCACACATAAAAAAGAAACCAATCACATGTTTTGATTAGAGTGCGATGGGTTCAGTCCTCTGAGCGAAAGGTGTGTAGTAATACCTTGTAGAGTTGAGTCATCAAAATAACTTTCATAGGCACAAAAAAAAAAAAAAAAACTCAAGAAAACAAGGAGATAATAAAAGCCTGGTGAATCATTAAGCACGGTTTTAGATTTAATTTCATACTTTGCACAAAGGTCAAAATGTACGGACAAAATGTAGCGTGGTAGTCATAAATCATGTAAATGAAACACCCGCTAGTGGCTCTAGCATCGGGTTGGCCCTGATAATAAATAATGCTGATGGCAACTTATGTAATTCAGTGGGCTGTGTTGTTTGGTTTTGCAGGTTTTAGTTTTAAAACACTTTTACGCAACTAGCGTTTTTAAAAATGCTTTATAATAAAGATTTGGTTCCTGTAAATAGTCACTGACAACCATCCTCCATCCCGACTACACATATGAGATACTTTTCATACCCTGTCTAAATGACTTAAAAAGAGCATATCATTATTTTCTACAGCTTTTCCTTTTTATCTATGTACAAACCTGTTCATGTTTGCACTGAGTCAGTCAATGAACTGGGTTGTAGACAAAAAAAAGCTCATGGCTATCAGATGCTCATTTTAAAGCACAATGTTGTAGTATTCTAGTAATTAAATGCTGTGAACAGATCAGAAAACTCCAGTGTTAACATTATATAGCCATCCAAACCTTTTTCAAACTCAAATTTGGCATTATTAGGAATAACAGCTAAAAGTTTACTTCTGCAATCCACATCGCAATTTTCAGCAAGATGATATTTTTAACAAATGTATTTGATTTTTGCCTTTGAATAAAGCTACCTGAATCACAATGTTCCCTGCAAAAACTAAATGATACTCCATATTTAGATTTTTTTAGGGGGGGTTGTTTTGTTTTTTGTTATGCTGCTGTTGATTTTTAAAACAAGACTGCCCTCTGGCGGAAATGTCTTGAATTGATTTGGTTTTCAAAGACAAGACATTACCTACTGGAACTGTTTATTGCACTGTGTATAGATTTGTATATACTTTTTGTTTATTTCTTTTAAATATGAGCTTAAGCGTTTAATTTTGCCAATGCAATAACACCGTTTCTGTTTGCATGTGAGCATTAGCCTACTATTAATAAATAGTAAATTAAACATCTCTTTAGGAACATTTTGGATAAAAGTACTAATTACAAACTTTTGCGACAAGAATGAGTTTGGATTTGAAAATAGATAAAACATATTTCCGTAGTCCTGTCCTCTTGCAAATGTCTACGGTGAAGGTATACATTTTTTGTATTACTTAGAATCAGAATTTATAACAGCTTATATTACAAATGTGAACAGAAAAGGAAATATTGTTAGCCATGTTATTGCTCTCTCGTCCAAAGCTTTGGTTGTGCTAAGTAAAAGAATGTGCTATAGTACTGCAAGATTACATCATGATCGAAAAACGTGAGCCGCATTCACTGCCGAAACCCGGGATCGAACCAGGGACCTTTAGATCTTCAGTCTAACGCTCTCCCAACTGAGCTATTTCGGCTGACGGGTCCATCTCCGGATGAGTCCGGTCTACAATCTAGGTGCGGTTATATGTATGTGAAA
This sequence comes from Jordanella pulchra, assembly GCA_034780135.1. NCBI lineage: Eukaryota > Metazoa > Chordata > Actinopteri > Cyprinodontiformes > Cyprinodontidae > Jordanella > Jordanella pulchra. Next base: position 886 of record JAUZNJ010107982.1, on the reverse strand, counting down.
AGTGGTCATTTGCGAGACGAAATTTATAGCTCAGTAGTGAACGCTCTATTGTTTCAGTTGAATGTGCTGGTTCTTTTGTTTTTTGTTTTTGCTCAATTTTACTTTAAGGTATTAAGAGTTTGTACACAAGATGGTGCCCCACATCAGGAAATTAACTCAAAAGAAAATAAAAAAGATACGTTAAAAGTGAATTTCAAATGCAATTGCACCAGTAACTTAATTAATACATATTAACAAGTTTTTCAGGCTCTCGTGGTCTTTATTTTGCGCTGTTTTCTGAAAGTTGGCAGTCATGAAAGTGGTGAAGAGAGAGGGGAAGACATGTGGCAAATATCGACTATCCGGGATTCGAACCAGCGACGACTGAGTCCAGGACCAAGATCTCGCCTTGTCTTTTTGCAGTTTTCTGGATAATCTGTGGATTATGCTAAAACAAAGCTATGAATGGACCATAGTATCAAACAGTTCTCCACAGGTTTGCAGTTAATATCTTAGTTCCAACTGAAGTCCCACTCGGTCTAGTTAAGGCTAAGCTTTGAATGGTCAGAGCCATTTTTGTAACATCTTTTTTTATTATGTAGTAAAAGAGCCCTCCAAGCCTACATGGGGTCCTTCACAAAAATTGATTTTGGGGCCCTCTAGTTCTACCAAAGATCTCAATTACTTCAATCAGCCCTACAATGAGCTGATCATCAAAAACCTACGATAGACTCATTACAGCTCTGGCAGGACCTTTAACCGTCTACTTTTTGGTATGTATTGTCTAGTGTTACTAAAAGTGATTACACAAACTAGTAGGCAGTTTATTCACAGTAAAATTGTCTTGTAATTTGTACTTTTTGGTTCCAAAATTTAACAAACAAACAAACAAACAAACAAACAAACA
>JAUZNJ010107971.1:0-20419 GCA_034780135.1 Jordanella pulchra | reverse complement strand
AGGACGGGGGAAATGGGCTCCTGGGAGAGGGAGCAGTTCAGACCCCAACCTGAGACAAAAAAAAAAATCTCAATCACCCCCCTAGTGCCCCCACACACACCACCGAAAAAAAAAAAAAAAAAAGGAAATGGTTTGGGCCTCACAGTGTATTACCTTTGCTTGTTTCCTGGTCATCGCAGTATCCGTACACAGACGCTCTCAAATGTGCAAGAGAAAGGTCTGAAGGCCTCAAAAGGCTCTTTTGTCTTTATTGTTACGTCAGCATTCAGGGGCATATACCAAACATAATTTCCAAAGTTTAAACTGAGAAACTCTCCTTCAAAATGCAGGATAAATATGTTCTCATCTGTTTTCCTCTGTGTGATTTCAGCACTTTTAAAGGAGAAAAACTCTGGTGATGACAATTTTTTTGTAACAGAATTAGCCTTTTATCCAATAATCCATAATACTTTGGTGTAAATACTACGCATACTATATATATTCAACACTACTGTTACTGTTATGAATAATGGTGATGTACATGTAATGCCTTGTTTGCTTCTTGCACTTCATGCTTTTTTACATCTTGAAAAGGACATCATTGTAAAAGAGATTCAAAGTATCATTGGATTTTTTTCCTGGTAAAATAAAGGTTAAATGAAGGGGGAAAAAAAAGTTCAAAATAAATAGACTTTAAAAATTTGTCCCTTTTGTTGTTTCCTTGTATTACTCAACTTCATCAGTATCCTCTCATTTCCTTATTTTTACTCTCAGATTGGCACAGAGTGGGACGCTAAAGAACGCATGTTCAGGAACATTGGTGGCCTAATGGGTCCCATGGATGAGACAGTGGGCATGCAGAAGTGGAACAAAGGACAAAACGTCACAGTTACTGTGGTCTGGATCGACCCCACTAATGTTATCGCAGCCACCTATGACATCCTGATCGACTCGACTGCAGAGTTTACCCACTATCGTCCGCCACTTAACCAGCCGTTGCGTCCCGGAGTCTGGAACGTCCGGATTCTCCATAACTGGAGTCCTGTTGCTGAGATCCGTTTCCTTATCGTTCCACTGGCTTATAACAAGCACCAGCCTATAAGACAAGGTCAGAAACACTCTAATTTAAACAATATCTCTCACTTGTCCAGTTGTCCTCTTTCCATCTGTCTGTATGACTTGATTGAATTGTCCTTGTGAAATGCCTTAAGATGACATATGTTGTGAATTGGCACCATATATAAACAGTATAAACTGAACTGAATTGAGCTAGAAGATGACACAGCATCAATTAATTTCTTTCGCAACTTGTAATATTTCCAGACTTCTGAATTCTTCTCAGTGAGGGAAAACTGTATTATCTCTCTCTCTCAGAAAGCTGACCAGCAGGGGGAGGGTCCAGATTTAATTTCTTGATGAGCTGCCAGAGAAAATGTTAGCATATGTTTTTCTGCTCTCTCATAAAGAGAATTAGTGAGACTAAAAGTTTTGGAGTTGTGAAACTTTGATGCCTACAACCTACCTTATCAACAGTCAGAGCATCACCTTCAGCAAATCTCTGACATCCTCAGGTTAATGAGCCGACTATGTTTAGTCTCTCATTTTAAAACAATTTCCTGTTAAAGTTGAGCATATATCAAATGTTGATTTCTCCAATTTTAAGTCTTCAATTTCAAATGTTTCTGAGCTTCTTCCAAACACGGTTTCATTAAGATCCATGCAACTGGATGTAAGCTTGATTTTAACCTTGATTCCTAGCTAAATTCTCTCATTATTTGTGTATTCACAAAACACCAGAATCCATTTTGTCCTGCTTTAATTGTTTGAGACTGACCTAAAACGAATTGACCAGTCATTGAGGTATTGTTGTTTAAGATTGGACATAAAGCTGCAATGGAAGCAAGAGATGTCGAACTGTAAAGTTGTGGTTTCTCATGGCATCTTCTGCTATCTTTTTTGTAATTTTGATTGGCTAAAACCAAACTGAATATCAACCCTTTCCCTGAACGAATTCGATAGGAGCAGTCGTAGATTGATAATGTGTAGAGCTAAACTTGTGCTGCACATTATCAGTCTGACTTACCAGGTTAATTTGATTCTGACCGTTGCTTAGAAATCTACGTTTAAATCCAATGACCAGTGTGGTAGTTTTTAGGTCAGTGCAGTGATCTTTCTATCCAACATGTTTTGTTTTGATCACATGACTAAACAGGTACTACTAAACAAGTACAATTCAAAGACTATCAAGTTATAAAGAAATTATTATGAGATTTATCCTCTTCCCTTTCATCAAATGTGATGGAAGTGGGCCCCATAAGATCTTTAATATGAGTTACCATAACATTTGATACAGACAACTGCTGTTATTATTTCTTATCTCTGATCAATTATGAACAGTTATAATTTCACTCCTTTTCCAATCCTCAAACATCTTTCAGTCTGAAAATTAATCACCAACACTTTTTTTTGTCATATTTTAGTCTGGGGCTGAAAATAACATTTCTTTACTTTCTTTTTCTTCTTGGTTTAGCTTTATTTAAAAATATTAATGCTAGCTTTTACATGTGTATGGTGACTTTGGGTTTTATCAGTGCTAGATTCACCTTCTCTGCTCTCATCCAAAGCCTTGATCATTAACTCGCACTTAACTCGAGCGTCATGCCACGCCGCTATGAGGTACTCACTCAAGTTGTTTTGTATTTATCATTTCTTTCTCGCTGACACTCGCATTGTGTCATTGATGTTGAATCGAGCGGCACGAATGCTACATTGAGCATGAATTAATGTTTGCTGATTTAGGTGTCCCAAGTGATCCAACTACACACAAACTCACAGACACACACTGCCTCGTATCTGTAGGGATGCCCTTTCTAATCAAGCATTGAGCTTCTGCAGACCCTGGTTATTTGTCATCAAGTCACCCCTAATAACCCAGCAAGCAGCGCATACATACTAAACAGACTGTTAAACAACAGCGCACTTACCCCCCTTAAAACAATGACACAATTAAAGCAATCAGTCACCCTGGGTAAGAAACAAGACTGCAGTGTTCTAATCCACAAATAACCAGTTTTCTCAGAAAGTCACACCAGAGCTGAGCTGCTGACTAGAGCGTAATCGCATCTTTCTTGGTATAATAATGTGGCCCAGCTTTTTTAATGATGCAGATAAACAACAAATAAAGTTACATCTGCTGTATTAAACGTGACTCTCACATGGGCTGCTTTTTGTGTCAGAATGAGTCACACATTAGACACAACTAAGCAGTCATGCTCACACCAGCTGACAGTGGTCCAAATAAGATAAGATAAGAAACGTGTCACTCTGTGGGGAAATAGGGATGTGACGGAGGCAAAAACATGCAGATATAAGACATAAAAAAACTTACATAGAAGACTAAGTTTTATGAAAGGAACAGTAATTTAATCATTAGGATGAGCAAAAGAGAAGAGATGAGGAATATGAGAGAATATCATGCAGTTATTAATAAGAAAAGGAATATTCAAGTACAAAAAAAATAATAATTGCAAAAAAAAAGACCATTATAATTACACTTTTGATTATGTCCCACCGCTGAACTGCCTACACCTTAAGTGTCTATATACAGGTCTGCCTGCAACCACATAAATTTCAATCTAACACCTGAACTAAACAATCCACGGCAAAGCAAAAATATGTGCAGCTCCTTGCAAACAAAGATCAGTAATCTGTGTAGTCACCAACGGGTTTGTGCTCCGTGCTTTGGAGAAATGCACACACTTCTAAGTTGTAGATACTGTAGTAGTCTGTAGTGGTGCTGAGACAGAGGGAAGCTGTAAGTATTCATATCAGTGTTTGAAATTCTGATTTGGAAAGCTGTCAAAGAAGAGGTGAGAGGACAAAGAGTAGGAGTTAAAAGTAAGAGTGGCTCCTTTTCATAGAGTCTCTAACAGAACTGCACGAACTTTCAACTCAGTCTTCATCATCATAATGTCAGTCTGTTGAATATGACAATTGTTAAGCACAGCTTAGAAAAACCCAAATATTTCCAGTGTATACTTCGTTTATATTGCTAACATATTTAGACTGCCCCTTGATTCCTATCTATGACATATATAGAGAGCTATACTGTCATGTGGATAATGTTTATTAATGAAGGAAGGAAAAAGGAGGACAATATGGGTTTATTTTAGTTGATGCCATTAATGCTAAGCAACAATCTCTCAGTAACATAATTTTTGTTTTATTTTTCCCCTTTTGGATTTTTTTGGTACTAGTGGCCATTATTTGAAACTCAACAGACAGGAAAATTGTTTGATGGGGGGAGGGGGTGCGGGCGTGGAAAGATGTGCAGCAAAGGTCAACGAGCCGTGACTCAATCCATGGCGTTAGCATCAAGGTCTAAGGCCTCTGCTTATCGATTGAACACTCTACACCACCGCAGTACTCCAATTTTATTTATTGGCAAATTTGCACAATATTAATTTTAAATTGAATTGAAAACAGTAGGTGATTTGAATTTGAACTGAACTATTTGTGTTTTAATTCCATATTTTCATGGCCACGGAGACTTATTGCTCTCTGTGTATGTAGTGGCTGCTTTTCTATTTAGTTCCAGCTTCGTATTTTGGTGTCAGTTTCAAAGAATTACTACAAACTCTCACAAAGAAAAGTACAGATTTAGGAAAATTCAATTATCTAAAATTCAAAGTATTTTAATCTGTTATTTAAAAGATTAAAATGAACATTTCTTTCCTTTTTAAGAATTTTTTTACATCCTTTTATGTTTGGATTACATCCTTTGATTGACACCATGATAGCTTGAGATTCTGTCACTCATGATGTTTGAATAATAGACTTCTGAATAGACTGCTTTATTGACAAAAAGATTTCATTAATGACATTGCTCTAAAAGATCATCTTTAACATGTTGTATTTGTAAAACCCTGCAGACCAACATCTAACATGATTCTTATCAACAAAACACTAAATTAATGCAGGACACATTTCTTTCAGCACAGTTTTAAGAAAATATGTTAAAAAAAGCTAATTTGTCTGAAGACTGTATTTTATAGCTTAATTAAGACGTGAAATTAAAAAAAGTTTTCTTTGAGGACATGTAACTGTCTTTTTCCAGAGGGGACCCAGTATCATAAATGTTCTTACGATATGAGATAACAAAAATTAATACTTTAGTTGATCGTTGTTAAAACTCCACTGCCAGTCCGAAAACATCAAACATTTTGAAATAGCAGATCTAGGGTTCATGCAGGAACTTATGATTTTTGTTTCTGTTAGTATAATGCACTGTACTACCTTGTGTTTGTATGTTTTTGTTTAAAACTACATCACTATATGTTTACCTGTCTACATGTTAGGTCTCTCAGCATGTGCTTTGGTTTTAGCTTTTGGTCTCCCTGCTTAGAATTTACTGTTTTGTCTGGCACCATGTTGCCTTCCTACATGCAGTGCCGGTAAAACTTTATGATGTGGCAACAGTACACACGCACACCCACACACACATTTTTTACAATAAAGCCGAAACACCACTCAAAGGTGCATGGCTTTATTGCACAGAGCAGTACCACAAAGCAAGCCTTCCGATGTGCTGACTGCACTTTGGGTTTGACTGCATCATTCTCTCATAAGTGTGGGAAGAACGCTGATGTCTGCAAACATCTGGGTGCGAAGGGAGATTTTTCTTTTTTTTTACTTCCTCCACAGCCATGTATATAAGGGATGGCTGGCATCCCAGTTTGCAGACCAGTGAGAAATTTAAAGCTTCACTGGAGTTCAGGGTGGAGTGGGTGCATTAAAAGAGAAGCTGTGTTTGTGATTTCATATCCTTCCTTCCAGGGCTTTACTGTCACTGGAAAGAGGAATGAGGGCATGTCTTGGATCTTTCTGTTTACTCAAATTTGGCATTGCAACAATGGCAAACACCGCATCAAAGTAATATTCGGAAGATTAAATGGCAAATCTGAGCCCAAGCAAATTAGAAACCAGTTTGAACTTGAAGCCCACACCTCACCACTACATACAACACATTCAATTTGTGGATTTGTCAGTGCATTTTGTAGCTTAGAAGTTTTTTTTCTAATATTTGTTTAACAGTTAGTGCTCAGTATTTGCTATAAATTACTGTTATAATTTGTAATAAAAAATGGGCGCTGATTCCTCAGTCGCAGAGCAGAGATTTTTTTTATTGTACTGAAACTCGGCTTTAAAAAAAGGATAAGAAATTTGCCAGATCCAAAAACCAATGCTAAGCAAATGTAGTGACCTGATGTCTGCACTGGCACCACACTCCAACTGGATATCAGAGTTGTTGACACCAGTAGTCCACAATCAAGATTTTTTGGATCAACAGTTCTAGCCCTTTGTCAGACAACTAAGCGTCAAACTGTGCTGTAATGTGAACAAATAATAACTTTAGAATGCTTTATCATCAAGACAGTGTTTTATATTTTTTTAAATAACAAATCCCTTTTGAATACTGTTTGTATTTATTGATAAAATCTGATCAAACCACTCAATTCTCTAGTAGGCTTGTTTTAAACCTTTTAAATAATTAGATGCTTTTGTTTTTTTTCAGAGAATTTTAGCACTTCTTTATAAATACCCAGTGTAGCAAATATGTTTTGACTATTGGATTACTCCACTGTAGCTTCTATGAATGAATGTCTTTTTTAAGCCAATAAAAAAGCACACTTAGGCATACATTAATAACATTTTACACTGTATTTGAAGAAATGAAATTGTTCTCAAAATCGAGGAAATCAACAGATTAAATTTTCAGTCTGGTTTAATCGCTCCTGTAAAGTATTCAAGGGTTTTACCAGAGAACATTAGGATCAGATGCAACCAATATACTAACTTAGACTTCACTGCCAATCGGTCATCTAATATTTACTTGTTTAAACGTTAATTTAGATGGCTTATGGGTATAAATTTCACATTGTAAATCTGTCATTTCTTAACATGTATTTTTTTCTTGAATCATTTTACTAGAATTTAAGGTTTAGTCTTACATATTGTTTCTGCTTATTTGTTTTAGTAGAGACAGTCAATGAAAACACTGTTAGAAGAATCTGCATTTGCACTACTTATCCTTGACTATGTCTTCTTTTCTTTGTTCCTCAGAGGACACACTAAGGCTTCACAACGGGCCGACAAAAAACAGCTACATGGAGCAGAGCTTCCACGGCCTAAACCCAGTGCTCAACATCCCTGTCAGCCTGGCGTATGTGGAGCAAGCCAAGAGGAACGCAGCACTTACCGGCCAGGAGCTCGAGGGCTGGGTGGATGGCCTTGTTGGAGAGCTATGGGATTCTGCTGACATCTGTGCTGTTGGCCTCACTGCCTGCCCCGTCATGCAGCCCTGTGCTAAGAGCCCTTGGAGCTCCATGAGCCCAGATCCCAAATCCCAGTTCGGACCTCCGCGCACCGATGGCCGTATAAGGTAGCAACGAGGCCTCCAGCTGGACAGGAGGCCATGACACAGTTTACCTTTATTTATTTGAGAGGCTTATCGCAAGAGAGGGAGAGGAGAAAGCCAATCCTCTGCCCCAGTGACAAAAAGAAAATGAAAAAAGATGGACTCCTTTACCGTCTTGTGGGTGAGACTGTCTCAAATGCTAGGGGAAGCATTTCTCTAAACCTCCAACAGAGTTTATTTCTCTTGGGGTTTTGCTGGCTTTGCTATTTCACTTTCTCAGTGTATTTATTTTTCTTTTCATGGCTGAGGTTTACTGTGATTAAATGTTGCAACTTTGGAGCTTTTTAATGTGCAGCCTATTGAATTGTGACGCCCTGCTATAGGGCAGTTTGGCCATGTCTGGATTGTCGACACTGCTGCAACAAGGCCTTAGTTGGAGGACATTCACCAGGAGGTAGCTAAGCACTGAGATAAACCCAGCTCCTAAAACCTTATAAACAATATACTGTAACAATAACTGCGTCATAAGATCCCCCTAAATATATTAAAATAAGATTTTATACAAGCTCAAAATTAATTAGCTGATTTAATTAGGCAACAAATTCTGTCTTAATAAACACATCACCCTTCATATCTACAGGCACCCATGGTAAGAATGTATAGAAAGCCTTAATATAATTACATCACATGTTTCCTAATCTCAGTAAAGAAACGTAGCTAATGTTTTGGAGATTTTTTGTTTTTCATTTCTAACCACCCTTTTCACCATGGATGTTGGTGACATACACTGGTTTTGTTGCAGCCTATTCTTATGTTGCAGTTCAAATTGTTTCAATGTTTTTTATTTATGCTTTGACTGTAGATATTAGGGTCATTATAATGGTAAAGGTTACTCAATAACAATGTTTGACATCAATTTTTAAATCAACAAAAACTTTTCTTTCTTATAAAAAATAGAAAAATATTACAAATCACTCTATGATAATTTTCAATGGTTATCCACAGCACAAACCATAAAAAACAACGATATTAAATATAATAATACTAACCATAAGTGTATCTTTAGAATAGCTAAGATTAGGGTAAAATAGCAATGATATTGTTTAGATGATTTTTTTTATTTACAGTGTAAACAATAATCTATGCAGGTTTATTGTCTTTTTGTTCTTTAACTGTTTCTTCCCCTGTATGACAGCCTGCAGCTTGATTTCCCTGCGTAATTTCACACCTCAGTAGGGGAGGGTCAGACTAAAGTGGCTGTCAGTTGGTGGCTAATATCAGAATAAGAGTCAGCGTTATTCGCTATGTTTGTGTTCACAAATAAGGCCTCTGACTTTTAATTTTCTTTACTTGTAACATAATTAGCATAAAAAACAATAAAATAAAATCATTTTGTACAATTGCAAATACATAAAAACAGGTAGGCAGTTTGTAGTTTTCCAAACACCTTCATGGTTTTGGCAAAAGTTCTAGGATATTATTTACAAAGCACAGCATAATGTACATAGCACAAGATCTAATTGATTTTTTTAATGCTGTTTACTATTTCAGTGTTGCAGATCTAAAATCTTCAGTCATTTGCTAAGTAAGAAAATGGTTTAAACTTGCAGCAGGAGCAGTAAATGTTTTCAGCCTTGATAGCTGAGTTGAGCCTCTGCAGGCAGCCGACTACTTTTACCCGCACTGCTGTGCGAAGTTGTTTGCCAACTTGGGAAAAAGAAAATGGCTGAATTAATATCAGTTTTGGTGCAAATTAGTATTTTTAAATAATTAATTTTTTATGTTAATTATCATTAAATATTTATGTTAATAAACTTGATAAACACGTTGATCGAACATATCCTTTCTTTATTTTATTTTATTTTTTTGTCTTTTCAAATATGAACTGTCCAGCCAATAGAAATTGATCTTTTGGATTTTCCGATTTATACATCTGAGAAAAACAAAGTCTTACTAAGAACATTTTTATGACTTTGTGGTCAACCTAAATATAAAAAAATAATTATAAAATAAATATAAGAATTTATTACCTTATGGATTAGATTTGTTCAAAATGTTAGATTTATTTCCCTTTAATTCTATCTTAAATGATTTTAGTGCAGGTAAAAACTTAGTAATTTATTTACCAGGGTTGCCAGTAAATATATGGGGTGCTGAAAATCACTTATCTCTGCATTTGAGTGCCTGATCAGGTTTTAGAGCAGTTATAAAGGTTTTGTTTTATTAAGATTTTAATGCCTCTTTAGGAAAATAGGTAAATTCGGGAACCATTGACATTTCAGGTTATCTTACATTTGTCACATAGATTAGACTTTTTCATATAGCCAGATGCTATTACAGGCAGCAGACAAGAAAAGAATAAATATTTATTGTTTCTTCTAAGTTCAAACTGCCTCAAACTTGAAACAAATGACCTTAAGCTAACCTTAAAAGTCTTGTGCTTGTTGAGTTTGTTCCAGTCATTTCACAACACATAATGTTGTATATAGTTATTCGAAAATCTTCAAAATTGTGAGTGAGAGGTATTGTTATTTATTTCTAAGTTTATATTAATACTGATACTTTTAGTCAGTGACTAAATAACTGAAACGCTGCTGTGGCAGCATGATGAGTATTTTTTTGTAAGGAAAGCCGCCTTTATTTACAAAGGCCATCACCCCGAACTTAATATTGTACGTTTCTATGGCCCGCACCTGTGTGTTAATCTGTACTGTCCTGTCTGAATAAGACCTTCTTGTCCTGGTTTCTTATGTAGTTGTTTGCAGTGTGCATCGAACGATAAAAAAAACAAGCTGATCCTTGAGCTAAAAGGTTACAGAGCATTTCACATTTTGTTATATTACAAACACAAGCTTGATATTAATAGACCAACACACTGGAGTGCACAATTAAAACGTAAGAGCATTGCATTATTATGCATGCCACCTGATTCAAAACATTTTTAGAAAAAAAACTTTTTGCCTTTATTACTCTCTTGCCATATGTCTCTGCCAGTTTTCAACATCTAAAGGTGAAGCTATTTGCTCATTGTGTTTTTCAGCATAGCTCAAACTAGCTCAGACTGGAAATGGAGCAATTTCCAACTTATTCTGCCGATTCTTTTGGTTTGAGCTTGTCCCATTAGAAGGGGAAAACTCACCTCAGTTTAACTTTGATGCAGCCTGTAGTCGTTTTTTTGTTTTCTCAGAATACTTTGCATTTAGCTCAGTACAAAATTTTAATCAAATCTAACCAACTTCTTTGTCATTTACAAAGAAATTCATTGTCTAAACATGATGCTGCTCCACTATATGTCAGCATATTGGGTTTTTGTATGTTTGGCATAAGGTTTTATTTTGGTCTTATCTCACCTGCCTGAATTACTGGCATGAAACCTAAACTTTTTTTTAAAAATTTCTTGTCGCTCTTTTAGAAGGAGACAAATTTGCTTTCACTTCACAGTTATCCTTTGTGTTGGTCTAGCACATGATATGCCAAAAAAGACCTAAGAGTTTGTTGTAATGTGACAAACTTGGAAAAAGTTTCTGAATTCTTGTAAAGCACTACGTTTTAAGTAAAAAATCATCAGAGACAGTAAAAGAAACTGTCTTCACAAAAAAAAAACACTCTGGTAAACGTGTACTGAAGGAGAAACTGTGCTTTTTGGTGTTGTTTCTGAATGACAGTGAATGGTTGTAGTTTTCATGCTGTAACAAAAGAAGTGGAATTTCAAGTGAATTTTGTATTGTATCTTGAGTGCAAAAACAATGAATAATTTATTAGACTTGTATTATGGCACCTTGTCAGCTCTTTTCACATTTAAAGTAACATTTCTCTCATCAAGACAATCTCTGGACATTTACATCGACCTGATCACACCCGGGTTGGCAACTGAACCTGAACGAGGAGTTTATTTACATTACCTTGAAATCAGTGTCATCTGAAGCCAATTAGGTTTTCAATCTGTGATTGTCAGCATTGTTTAGTCATCACATGAGCTAAATGAGAGGTTTTGCACAGTCTAATGAAGAGACATTACTGTTCATTATTGTCAAGTTCACCTTGCCTCTCTGTCAGATGGGAGGATTATAACTGCTGTCTCTTTCTCTTTCAAATCAACCCTGTTTCTGGAGTTAAACATCATCTTCCTATCACTGATAGTACCACCTTGCTCTAAACTGTAAGATTACGCAGTACTTATTATGGTGTAAGCTCAATGACAGGTTTGGATTAAAATAATTAAATGTAACTAAATGTGAAATTCATATTTTGTAACAAAGGATTAACAAATGAAGATGTACTGTACATAAGTATTTTGTACTGGAACATTGTTTAGAAAGGAAACCATTCTTGTAAATACAGAGGTGATAAATTGACACTTAAGAGATTTTTAAGGGGGTAAAATGAGTGAATTTAGTGTTTTATCAATGAGAAGACAGTACCTGTTTCAGTATTTTGGACTGCTGTGACAGCAGCCGTTTCCTCTCGGTGTCCCAGAGCATCAAGATTGTTGTTGTTCTTGCTGGAATGTAACGTTGAGCATCAGTTGCACAAAGTTCTCTGACTCATGATCCCCCTACTGTTTTATTCAGAGAGGCTCCGTGTGCCTTAGCTGATTTTTAGAACCTTCTCTGTCCATAAAAGCCTATCTTGTTTTTCTTTTCTTTTTTTTTCTTTTTTTGAACTTATGTAAAGAAAGCCATGAGTCTGTGAAGTGATCCATTGGTACTATGACACCAAAATGATGTCTGCTGTTGTATATATCATCAGGCCTTCTGTTGCTGTGACCAGCTTCTTTTTTTCTTTTTTTGTTATTCTCTTTAGAGGATTTGTTTTATTGAACTGGCTTGTTTTACTTTTCTCAGACTACTTTTTGAAAATAAAATCTTGTAAAACAACAGCTCACATTGATGTGTGGTAAATAATGGTTTTATGGGATTACGCAACTTATCTTGTTCCAGCCCCTCTGTGTATGAGGCTGCATTTAGGTTAACTGGTTCAGTAGGAATACTAAATTATATTTTATTTTCTGAATGCCAGACTGCATCTGCTTTCGTAACCCTAACTCACCTAAAATAGAGTATCACGTGTCGGATGGATGGATGGATGGACGGACGGCTCTTGGTACTGACTGAAGCCCTTGTAAAAATAATTACTCGGAAAATGCTCACATACTTAATACATACATACATACATACTTAAGTCATTACTGATAAGATCAGGGGGATGAACAGTCCAACAGAGTTTTGGCTCAGTGAGAATTTGGCAGCTGTATTAAAAATGAATGTAGGATTATTCTTAATGTTCTCTATTAATAGAGAGATATGTTGCACTTGTTTTACAAAGGATTAATTTCTAGAGCAGTAGACTGTTTTTTTTGGTTTTTTTTCAGATTAAGCAGGATTTCTACAGATTGTAAAGCGCTATCTTCTTTCCAGTTTGCTAGCATTATTCTTCAAAGTAGGCAGCTCTAAATTAAACCAGGGTTTATTTTTTTCGAAGGGGCTAGATTGTCTATAGTAGTGTGTAGAGAAGAAGTAATACCATCAACAAAACCATCAATTTGTGAAGTGCAATAAATTAAATGGTTGCCCTCTGAGTATTGTTTTGTGAAACAGAAGATATAAAAAAGGGAATAGGTTCTATAGATGCATTTCAGAAGTGTAATGTTATGATGATTCTACCTTATAGCCTTTATATTGAGTACTGAAAGCTTAGCTTAGCTCTGTAGCACTTCCTCGCTGACCAGAATGGACCATTCTTTTTTAAATCCCTGTGAGCTTAAACAACATAGAGAAAATCTGTGCTTTTAGATTTAATCCATACGAAGTCCCTTCAGGCTTTTTTCAACACCTTTCTTCAACTGACAGGCTTCCAGATTTTTCCTTTCATGGACAGCATCTTTGACGCGCATGTATTTAATATTGCTGTGGCTAGATTCGAAGGTCTTTGACATCACCCTCAAGGCATGTATAAGATGCATTATTGCATTATCATTCTAAACATCTTGGTAAACATGAAACCCATGCCAAACTGTGATAATAATGCAACATTTTATTGATTATGGTTTTCAAACATGTTTTTCCTTTTTCTTTGTGTCCATACAGTAGCTTGGTTTAGCTGAATTTCATCTGTATAGTCAAGAGCTTTTAACTGAAATACGTTTGACCTGGAGCTGAATGATTTTTGTTGACTGAAATTTCGTGGCTGCATCTTCTAAGGGCCTGATTTACATAGACTGGGTCCTTCAAGAGCCGTGAAAATAAGGAGGCCAGAAGAGTTTGGCTATGAATTCAAACAGGCTTTCAAGCCGTAGCCTAGTAGTTTATATACAAATCAGGCAAAGTAAGTATTCCGAAACTTCGTACTGCTGCTCTGTTGCTAATTTCATTGTTGATGAGCTTTAGCACTAGAACCATCATCACAGAAATCGGATCTATAGTTTACTGCACAGATATTAGAATCTGAGTTTAAATATCAGCTAAACACATTAATACAGTCACAGAATAAATCCTCTCAATAAACCAAACATTACACGCCACATATCTGACTCGATAACCTTATAAAAAAATATATTTTCCTTAATTTCAGATGAAACTATTCACTTACTTTTATTATATTAAACTGCATTTACAATATTTACCACTGTTCGTCACCATTTCCCTTTCCTCTGAGCATGAAGTAGCCGGCTTTGACCCGCAATGAACCACAGGAAAACCAGGGCTACGTAGGATACACTGGGCCCATCCTTCAAAATGGACCAATAGAAGGCGACATTCATCGGCTGCATACGAAAGGTTTTACTGAATCTGAACAGGCTGCGGAGCTGCACTGTGACATAATTTGCTGCCAAATCCAGCCTCCACAGGACGCAGCTGCCAAATCCGAACACAGTGTGTGTGTGACTAATTTGTCAAACCTGTTTTCTGAATCTGATCATCAAGACCTGCTCCTGGCTCACCCAAGGTTAGTATAGCCACCACCAAAGATCTGTCAGTTGCTGTCGCCTCTTCTTCATTTGCAATGAGGTTATCACCCAACCATCAGTTCCTGCTAAGGAGCCAAAGCAAAGGATGCACACCTCCACAAGAATCCTGAGAAAGTTAGTTGCTCTTCCATGAGTTTTCTTGGAATCTTTAAACTCATCTCAGTCACGAACCTATCTCTCCCTCCCCTGTGGTTCCTGATCCTGTCGGTGAAAGCATGCCATTATGCAGAGAATTCATTTTTAATAAATCCTTAAATGTTTGTTTCTGGCTGAATTCTGGAGGTCATTACAGTACTTTTACAACCAGTCAAGTTCAGATCAAACCGCAACACTGTAAAAGTAAACTTAATATAAAATCTGCCATTTTAATAAAATCTGTACTCAAATATTATTGAACATATAAAAGTGTTTTACCATGAAAGGGTTTTTAGTTGGAATCAAATAAGATGCGAAAGCATTAAAGATTTACTACTAAAATTTGTTGTATTACAAATTTTTCTTCACTTTATTGATAAAAAATCGTTTTGTTTCTTTGATACATTAACTCAGTAGGATCAAAGTCATTTTTGTTCTTTAGCCATAAATCTAGCCTAACACTGACATCCAACAGCCCAGCTTGTTTGGCCAGTTTCTATAATATACAGGTCATGTAATCCAGTGACAGTAGCTTCAGTGGGCATCTTGCATACTGAGTCACTGTGGATAATCCAGATGTTCCTCCATTACTACATGCCTGGATAATCTAGTCAGTGTTTGTTAGAATGGCTACCATTGAGGATTTTATGCACACTGAAGGAAAAAGGATTCCCATCCTAATCCTCACAAGGACTGCCTGGTCCACTGCTTTCATTTCCAAATAGGCGTTGGTATCGCAGTCACTGGATGATAAAGGTTAAAAAGAAGCAACTAGTGCCTTGCCTCTTTGTACAAAACATCTGTTATTCATTTGTTTAGAACCAGTTTTCTGAATCAACAGCTCTAACGCATTGCTGATTGATTACAAGCTGTTGTTAATTACTAAGGCCAACTATAAACATTGGTTGCACTGAATGCGTCTGTAAAGGAAATATGAAAGATATTTGACCCGGTTACCCCAGTTCTGCACATAGAGAATCAAATGAAATCCGCTTGATTTATCAATGCCCGATGGCTGGAAACTCAAAAGTCTCATGAACAACTGAATTTAGCATACTGAGCAACACCAGGTCTTACAAAAAAAATAAAATCTCAAAATTATTTGTAAAAGGATTCTAATTTGTCTAAACACAATTTACACTCATTCACTGTGCTGGGTATGAGAGAGGGGGAGAGACATGCAGGAGAGGACCACAAGCCGGATTTGAACTCGGGGCGCCCGCATCGAAGACTAAGGCCTCCATACATGGGTTGTGCACGCTAACCACTGCGCCACCTGCACAGCCAGTGATTGCTTTTTTGTGAGGTAAAATGCAGTGGTCATTTTCAGCTTCAAAGGTTGTCAAAAAGGTTCAGTTTTGGACTTGGCTGACAAGATAACCTTCTATCCCATCCATTGCTTTTAGACTTTAAACACAACTATTTAGGGATGTCTTTTAACAGTGACTACACAAGCTTCTCACAATAATTTGCTAGAATTAAGGTTCTTTCCCCAAAACAGAAATGGTACAACCTAGTCTGCTTTGCCCACACACACGACTATTCAGCTTATTCAATGAATTTTATATGGCACTTAGATCAGGGCTTCATGATCACTACACTCAAATCTTAAAATGCTTGCCCTTAAATAATTTTGGAGATATTATATTGGTATGATACAGGGCTTTATCTCTTTGAAATATCAACCTGGGTCCAAATTTTAACTTCAAGGTTAATGTCTTCACATGTTACTTTAATATCTAAATATGGTATTTTGAATGTGACCATCTCTGTTGTGAAGTGCAGCAATTGCTTCAGGAAAAAACACCCCAGCAGTATGGTCCTGTAGCCCCCATACTATACAATAGGTATGGTAATAGGTAAGGCTTACAAGCCTTTTCTCCAACTGTAACAATGGTACTATGGCATAACACTTCAATTTTTCATTTAATGGGACCACAGGACATGTCTCCATATATCCAGGCTCTTTATGGTTGACTCTGTATGAATGCTGCAATCTTTGGTTGCTTTTGGCATAAGGACTGCTTTCTCAATCAGAGTTGTTGCATTTCAGGTTGGTACATGTTTAATTGTAAAAAAACATTTTCTCAAATGCTGTTGTTTTGCTGTTGTTTTGTTCTTGATGGACACATTTTGCACCAATTCATTTTCACCTGTGGAAAATAAAACTTGTCTTAGTCACGAACTTTATGGGAGAGGCTTATTCCAATGGGGTTTAGGTTTATATGTGTTTATAGCTGAACACGTGAATGTGACTTCAGGCATCCATCTGTAAAAACACTTTGTAAACCATGTATTATTTTAGGACAGCACAGAATTTCAGTGGCCAAGACAACAAGGATTTAGGCTAAATCCCAGCATGGGCTCTTTGCATGTTTTCTGCTCATGTTGGTTCTGCCTCCATACTGACTTCCTACAAAAGTCCAGAAACATGTGGCTTAGTTTAATTGGTTACCTAGGATTGCCAATATGTAAGACGCAAACAAGTTTTTGTGGGCATGTTTTGTTTGTCCTGTGTGTCTCCTTGTGTCCTTGTTATGGACTGGCAACCTGTCCAGGGTGTACCAGAAATTGTTACCATTGGACTGTGGAGATATCCAGCAGCCTCACATGTGACCTTGCACAGCTATAAGAGTAAACATGACAGATGGATGAATAGTATACTAAGGTTTGAAGCAGAGGTGGAAAATTGTAGAGTGACTAATGCTTTTTAAGACACAGTACTTTTTTGCATTCTAACTCAAATATTCAGTTTAATTGATCATTTTTAGCAAAGTCTTTTTTTAGAATCAGAATACACTTTAATGGCAAAGTTCGCATGTAGAAATAAAAAAATTGACTTTGGTTTCTATTACTTATGTCTTATTCAACAGTTCACACAACAACCACAAAATAAAAAAATACAAAAGCTAAAATGTGTATAAAAGATAATATAAAAAGGGATAATAATATCATATTATGTTCAAGTATGCATGTGCAGCCGTTTTTCTGTTTCTGCCCTCAAATTTCTAATTGTTTATATTTTTTCATACATAGATATGTAGGAAATGCAGTGCAAGATTTTACACTTTTCTCATCTTTTTTGCTATTTTCCCCAGATGCCCTCCAACATGCGTCAGTTTTGTTGAATGTTTGTGAAGCGTTGATCAAACGAAAGCTACAGATTCCATCTACTTTCCTCTCAGAGAGATTTGGCCTGCTGGGGAAAGGCAGCTTGATTATCCCAAGTTTCTGCTGCTCTATATTTATGTAAATCAATATATGGGCTCCAAATAAGCAAGCTTGTCAATCAATGTTTAAAAGAGTTCTAAAGAAGCTCCTTTTGCAGCTTAATTCCTTAGCAGGAGGATCAGATTTTCTGTGATGTAAAGGCCAGTGCTAATATTCAAAGATGAAGCCTTGGATTAAAGGCGAGTGGGTACATAGTAACTTACTATAGCAACTTTATTATATCATCGTATATCTATAATTATAAATACTAAAAAAACAGCAGCTGATAACACATAAATGACTTTTTCTCTTGAGAGATTTTAATGGTTTCACGTTTTAGAAATTTCCAAGGGCATTTCTTAATTTCTTTTTTTACAACAAAGGTTTTGTCCCTCTGAAGTTAAAGAAAACTATGTTAAGATGCGTTTGAATTACTGCCACCAAATAAACAGGCTAAGAAACCAGTGATGATTTGATCTTACATGGATGTTTTTCCCTGGGGTTATTATGTTGATCTATTACATAATTCTATTACAGATCTGTGTATTGTAGAGCATGAACACTGTGGGCTTGAAAATCTATAGTTCATCTTATAGTCAGTGCCTCTAAAAGATTTTATTCATACAAAAAAAGCAGTATTATTTTGCAAATAAAAGCAGTTACAAAGTTGCAGTTCTTTTCATTGCCTCTTTATAGCTTAAAATCAGGCCCTTTTATGTATTCTTGCAATCAGCCACAGTTCTGTCTCATGGTGATGATACACTCATGAGCTCCAAGTTCTGCCTCTCCTGATTTTCAACTGGTATTTTAGTTCCCAGAATAGTATCTGATGATGGCTTCAGCCTCATCTTCATCAATGTGATTGCCAAAAGTTTTTTTCTTCCTTAGCATGCCTTTTCCAGGTTTAAACATTATCTGTGCCAGCACTATTTAAACAGGTACTGCCACTTCAAGTTTTTTTAAAACAGTAGTATGGTGTTTATAAGAAAAAAAAACACTGATTGAAGCTTCAGCAAGAATTTGTGTGACGTGTGAAGAGAGTGTGATTAGCAATTAAATGAAATCTAGTCATGAGCCTATTTAAAAAAAAATCTTTAGAACTCAGACTTCAACAAATAAAAGCTGATATGAGGCACCAAACCACAAAGTAAATGATGGAACACAGGCAGATACACGACACCTCTCTTGGGATTTGTGGACAATATTAGCTGACAGCGATCTCGGTCTCTATTAGGATGCTGCTGAGGAAATCTTCTAAAAGGTTTCTTCTTCTTTTTGTTATTGCTATTATATTAATACTAAAAACAATTATTATTATTGATGTTGTTATTGTTATCATATTACTACATTTATGGAACTGTATGATTTTAGAAAATCTTTTACAGTTAATGCATATGGCAAATCTTAAAATAACTAAACTTCAAGAATATTTTTTTATATAATTTTGCCCAAAACTAAAAATACAAAATACAATATTGAATATGTATAGTAAACAACAAGTGAAGGACTATGAAAAAGAATGAGACCTTCAAATTCTTTATTTAGGTTTATGCTGGGTCTGTACTCAAGCCAAATGACAAAAGAAGGTGTCTTTTGTGTCTTAAAAAAATGTAATAGTTCAGTGGACTCATACAGTGCATGGTACCCAGTTCTGATGTGTTTTGAGCTAATAGCCCATTGCAAATCAAAAGCCTGGGGCTTTTGAAAGGCCAAGTAGAAAGCCAGTACTTTGTGGACATGTTAGGAGCTGTTGTTTATAAAACAAACAAGTTTTCACTAATAGTTTAAACAGTAATATAAATTAACATGTACAGGTTTATTTATATGCTCATTATATTTAATTGCCAAAATATGCCCAAGGACTCCATTGAATCCCCTCGTCTCTGCAAGCTACTAGCTCCATTGTTTTTGGGTTTTTGTTTTTTGCTCACCTTGCTAAATCACATAATAAAAGTCAGCTATAGATCATCTTACAAACCTAAATTATTTTGACTGACGAATAAGCAAGACAGACTTTACTTCCTAAGCTAGAGAGATTTAAAAATGTCTTAAACACATGCTCAAACAGTAACAACGTGTAATCAAAAATGGGCAATAATTTCAATGAAAAATATGATATAATTTAGAGTTTATTTAGGATACATATAGTTTCTTTAATTTGATGCATGCGCTCAATTTACACTTAAATTGTTTTATGGTTTTTAAAGAAAATATTGTAAATGTTATTTATAATTATAGAATTTGTGGCACTTTTAATTTCCCATACCGGCTGCATTCCAATTTTTACTATTTACAGGCTTCTGGTTATGGGAGATATGAGTTCAAAATGTTTTGGTCAGAAATATATACAGCATTTGAGGTTTTACTGTAGGATATTCTATTTATTAACTGCACCTCCCAAAACGAGAGTCGTGATGCTGTTTCTTTATCAAACCGATGGAGTGAATGTCTGACCCACAGCAGAAAGGGCTTGGGGTCTGGCTCCCTGTCTCGGCCCTGGTCCGTGCCGTCCCCTGGTGCGGGCTCCGTCCGGGGTGGGGTTCTGCCTGGCCCATGCAGGCTGGCCGACCAGGTTTTTGTTTGTTTTTTTTTTTGGGGGGGGGGGGGGATGGTCAGGATGGGGGGGAGTGGCGGTGGCTCCAGTGGTCGGCTGGCTTCTGGGCCTTGCTGTCGGTCCCTGGCCCCCAGGCCATGGTGGTGAGTGAGACTGG
>JAUZNJ010107960.1:0-20421 GCA_034780135.1 Jordanella pulchra | reverse complement strand
AATAAACTCTGTTAACTTTTTCCCTGCCTCCTGTGGTGTTCTGCATGTGGGTTAGATCCCTGAATCCCATCATGACACAACTAAACTAAAACAAAGAAAAAAATTATTACTGAAATTAAATATTGTGGCATATGCAAAAAATAAAAAATAAAACTAGACCATCGATAGAGTCCGCAAAGATAAATGGTGGGAGGGGGCATCTCATACTCATTGCAACAGGATTTTTTTTCTTACTCAGCACAAAGATCCTTAAGGGGCTGTTGTGGTATTTTTCCCGTGTTTACATCCACACTAAACGCTGTCTGTCTCCAATATACATTCGATTTTCTTTTAAATGGATCATATTAGCAGTACATCCATTGGATGGCTGATGACCTAATGAATTTAACAGCACAGAATTTAAGCACTGTTGTTTTTTTTTGTTTTTTTATAGCGTTGTTCTGTCTTTTATCTTTTTATTTTAATCTTATATTTTAATAATTAAAATACATAAAAACTGAACATTTCATTTTGTTTCAATCATTCAGTCTGGGTCATTTTATTTGTTTGGCTCTTTGTTTGATAAATGTGTTACTCACTCATCAATACTACAAGAAAACAAAAGTTACCCAGAATCCAACCAATTGATTCAGTTTACTTTGGCTGAAGACGACTATTAATCTGAGGATACAATAACGATCGCCAACGCTGAAATGAACAATACGTATTTAAGCCTGCTAAATGATTTATGTCTGTGGGGCTGCCAACATAAGGGTGGCAAACTAAAGTAAAAAGGCAAATATGCTGAAAAATTAGACTGATTTTAAAAGCTGAACAATGAAAGTAGGACCTCACCTCAGAGTGAGATGAATACTGAGACTAAATACTTAGGAAAGGGTTTGATTAAGAAGCAGTTTAAAAAGAAAAGTTCCCGTGATGTTAAAAGCCTTTGAGTTGCTCCCAGTGAGGCGTCACAGAGAACTTAGTATAGGATCATAGTGATCCATTTTTAATACCAACTGATATAATGGCACAGTTCGAATATCATTAGCTGGGTTTGACATCAAAATTATACAGGATGAAAGAAAAACAAACTTTTATTTTAGATATTTTAATGAAAATTTCACATTTAAACATTTAAATAGTTAAATATTTAAAGATATTGCAGATGCAGTTAGATAAGCAGATGCTGATAATAAACGTGATAACAGTTCAGTGCTTTTCATATTAACTGTGTTTATTTGTTATATTTAATTTTTGTAATAATTATGAAAAACTCAATGTACCGCATGATACCAAAGATGGATAAAAGGAGGGCAAAAATTAAGCTGTTTTCTATTATGAGGAGGGAAATTTTAGTCCTGAACTCTAAGCTCAAACACTTCAGCTGCTTACAGCTGCCTCGATGGGAAGTAGATGAGAGTCAAATGAGAAGGAGTTGTCTCTGAATATAAAACGTGACGTGACTCGGCTACAGAGATGATGCACACATTCACAGCAGTTCAGTGCTGAAACCTCTGCTCTCCTTGTTGATATCACAGACCTCCCATTATCAATAAAGATTGAGAGTCAAGCTGAAGCTGGTTCTATATTTGTATAAAAAATCTGTCATTTACTTGGGGAACACACAGGCTCTCCATGTGCTTTTAACGGTGAAAGCAATTATCATATGAAGTGAAACCAAGACCCCTGTAATGATTTCTGGTGCACTAAAATGATCATTCCAAAAACGAAAAGAAAGAAAATACACAAACCAAAACCTCTCAGTTATAAATGTGAGTTCAAACCGGTTCCACCACAATTTTGCCAACCCAACATGCCAACCCAAACTTTCTGAATCTCTCTGGTTTGCTCTTTTACACTGTTTCTTGGAACTGCTCTGTCCCACATATGTTGGCATAAAAACAGACTCTTACATTACACTAGGCTTTAATAAACAGGAAGTGGAGTTAGAGATCTGAAATGAAAGGTTTTAATGAATGTGTTGCAATCAGACAAGTTGCACTTACTTCATAATGTCAGCTAGTGTTAGTGATGTTACGTGCCATCCGGAGCAGAAACAGCTGATCAGTCATGTAAGGTAAATGATCATTACATCAGAACCTAATTCACCAGCTCCTCTTATGCACATTTACTTGTTTTTATTCAAAAACCACCTCAAGTAAGAATAAAAACTTTTTAGATGAAATGTAGAAAGTTTGAATTTTACTGTTTCCACCAAGCTCTTCCAATGCATTTAAAAATGCCCTTAAAAAATAAAAAACATTGATGGAAACATATCTAGTGAGATACTGTGACACTAATGGAGGTAAGAATTTTAGATCAAATCTTCTCAGAATGATGCAGAAGATTGGAAGACGGTAAAAAGAGGCAACTTATCAAGGTTTCTCTCTTTCTTTTTTATATAAGGGCTTCATTTAATTGCCATGAAATGTTAACTAACTTTCATCTATTAGAATATTGATGTTTTATCTAACTAGTAAGAAAAGGTGAATATTTGATGTCAGCTTATAATCCAATCACTCTCTATTTCAGACATACAGGGTTTTTCCCTGAGAGAACATAATATCTAAAGGGGATCCCTATTAATCTCTTGATGACTATATGTGGTATGAATTCCCCCAGTGAGGCTCTAAGGCCTGTGGTAGGGGAACTTGGTGGTTGAGGAGGAAACGGACAAAATATGGCAACTCCAACAAACAAAAAGATGTCAACAAATGAAGAATGTCCTTATCAAATAGGGAGGACCCTGACAATGTATTCATGTTCACAGAAACACCATGATGTACAAATACAGAAATAAACAAACTGCTCTAGCTAATGTCCCCATTAGTTCAAACTGTGACTTTGCATACGCACAGATTATGCAGCTGCACACCTTCTGTAACCTCTGAACGGCCCCCGTCCACCCAAAGGGGGAGAAAACAGTTTTTTTAAATCAGGAAGACAAACAAATCGTCTTCAGCGACGCAAAGAAACAGAAGCAGTCAGACGGCAAAGACAAGATAGAAGCTGATGAACATGACTGCAGCAAAGTGGTTATGAGAAGCACAGATGCAGGATTTCCGCCTCTGCAGTCTGGAGCAAAAATAATAAAATATGCGTGAACTAAAATAAACAGCAAAAACATTGCAGGTGCCAAGTGAGCAGGTGTGAAGCCCCAAATCCATTTTTAACATTTACTCACTCTCAGCCGGAGCCGTGCACAGTCCCCCATAAGCCAAAAAGCTGCAAGCATGATGGTCTGCCATCATGTTATACTTTATTTACTTCAACATATGTTGATGCTAGGCTCCTTACTGAGCAGAGGGTTTAAAAAAACTGCTTTGCTTCAATTAAGCAGTTGTGATCACAGAACATGTGGCGGCTGTCTTTAAAAGCAGCTTGTTTCCTTTTAGGACTACCGACCAACCTTTTTTACGCTATTAAGGTTCTACAAATTGCTTTCATCCAGCCTTTCAAAAATAGTCACAGTTCTTTAGCTTTTACACATTTTATCAAGTAATTTTCAGAAGTCCCAGTGTGTTTGAGACGGAATTTATGAGATGGTAAGCATTACACGTTTGCTCAGAGTAAAGAAATAAATGTGTGGTTTAGGATCTTTTCCAGACATACACTTTGATTTGTGATTCACATGATGCATTTTCAGTATATGAAGCTCACTATTTCATGAAGCCACCGTGCAGCTGCAAATCCTTTTCAGTATTTCTCGACTAGCTTCACATTCGTTAGACAAATATATTTGCTGGAACTTTTTTCTGTGTCAAAATAATTCAAGATGTATCAGATTGGGTCAAGACATTTGGTGAACAGCAGCTTTTCAAGTTTTGACATGGATTATGAACAGGATTTACATCTGGACATTGACAGGGCCATTTAACACCTAAATATAATGGATTTCTTTCTGTGTCACTATCTCACCATGAATCCTAACCAGCTTACATGTCGCTGCTAAAGAAAAGCATAAATCATGATCAGTCAAGATGATCCTGATTTTCACCTGCATGGTAGTGGCAGCATCACATGCAAAATCAAATTTCTCTGCCTTTATTTAAAACTTTATTTAAAACTAGGCCAAAACTTTGCTTTCTGTTAAAGCTTATAGTTAGAGTTGCTCAGGTTATCCTGAACTATCTCTATAGTTATGCTGCTATAGGCTTAGACAGCTGGAGAACATAGGGACCACTTTTCATCATTCTGCTTCATTCTACTTCTACTCACCAAATAACTTTATTTGTGAGTGCAGTTTCAGCTTTATGTTCTCTCTGCTCTATCCCATCATAGTAGCCTCTCCAAGCATCCCGGGGGGAAGATATCAGCTAGGCTGCTGCTGTCAACAACTTCCATCACAGATGATAAAAATGGGCCTGTTTCTCCCTGTTTAGCCCTGTTTCTGTCCTAGACATAGTTATAGGTTTAGTTTTTATTGTGACTTACTTCATAAGCTGTCTTCCATCTTGTTTTAAAAACAACTGGCAACACTGAACAATTGAAATAAAACCACAATTGCAAAATTAAAAAAGACTCCTTCTGTGTTTTGTAATCTCATAGCAGAAAAACTTGAACCAAGCAGATTGAGAAATCATAGAGTTATTTGAAAATTCAAGGCCACATTCACTCCACTGCATTAAATCAGAGAACAAAAGTATGTCTGATGCTGTCATGTGTTTTGTTAACTATAAACAAGTTTTAACTTAGTTAGCTCTCGTGTTTAAGGGGAGCTCAGACTGCCCTAGAGCTGCAGACTGAGTCACATGACTCATTCAGTGACGCACATCTTTCTTGGCATCCATTTCATATTTTTACAAGCAGTAGATTCATGTCTGTTCCCATATAAGTTGGTGATCGTCTCCCCCTAGTGGTCTGGAGAACTTCTATTTTCTGGAGCTAGTTTGCAGCCTTTTTCCCACTTGAAACATGTTTCCTTTGTATGTCCTTTTGTGTGTTAGTATAATATTTGTATGCTCATCGCATTTTGCAGTGCTTTTGCACCTTTCGGCCGCAGTAATATTAGCAAGGATCATGTGAGAAAAAAGAACTCTCAGTTTTGGAGATTAACAGTTTTCAAATCTCTAAATCAGTTCCTCCCAAAAATAATAAATGCTGAGCTATACAAATATGTCACTAGTCTTAAATAGAACACCCTACATCTGGTTTTATTTCACAGAACTAGGTTCTGAAATTGAAGCAACTACAAAACAAAATCATATTGATGTAGGGTGTGAAATATGCTAAGACTAGTTTGACATTAGCAGAGAACGGAGACATAAGAGAAAACATAAGTACAACATTTCTGCTTGGCAAATAGCTGCTTTTTGAAGGATTTTCCAAGTGTACTGGGCCCATTTTTACAGCTACCATTTCCTCCCTTCCTCCATTTTTCAGCACTGGCGGGGACACTTTTACGACAAGACGATGCATGTTACCCCCTACTACGTTCTTTGTTGTCAGCTCACAGGGAGGAACAACACATTATATCTAAAATCGAGCTAATACTAAGTTATCCACTTTTGCTCTGAGGCAGATGGAGTTATAATTAGGGCTGAAACGATTCATCGAGTAACTCGAGTAACTCGATTACAAAAAATCCTTGAGGAAATTTATCCACCTCGAAGCGTTGCTAAATTTATTGTATTGTAATAAGCAAAGCTGTTAAATACGCAGCACACTGGTCTAGCCGGAGGGTTTTTGTGTTGCACAATGCTACCACTTCGTTAGCGCCTGGAGCACATGTGCTAAGTTTGTAGCTATGGAGGGAACCGGAGAATGCTCAGAAGGAGAACCCCGAAAGTGACAAAAAATTTGGGAACATTTTAGGCTAAACAGAAAGGACAACACAGCGCAATGCATCCACTGCAAAGCAGAATTGACGTACCACAAGAGCACAACATCAATGTTGCAGCATCTGAAGAGAAAACACCCGCTACATGCATCCAACTCGTACACGGTTCCCAACAGGTAACGTTTATGTTCTCTTTGCTAACTACGTTGTGTGATAATCTGCCATGTTATAGATGTACATTGAGACACATTATTTAGCTAACGTTACATCTACCGCTTAAACATAGCGGTTACTTTGTGGTTACTTTAAATTTTTAATTATTATTTTTTGTAGTAATTCTATATTTGTTTATACCTAACTTAGGTATAATAATTATTATATTTTATAATTTTTTTATCTGATTACTCGAATAATCGTAAGAATAATTGATAGATTACTCGATTACTAAAATATTCATTTACAACAGCCCTAGTTATGATTAAGTTAAAATACCTCTCATGTTTGACACCTGCGTTAGACAGAAATTTAAGAAACAGTTTACCGTATGGAACTGAATCTGATGCCAGATCTTTGGGGTCACCTGCAACCTGAGAGATCTGAGAAAGTTTTGTTGGTAGAGTGAGAAGATGCAAGATGCAGAAACAAAACAGACTGAATGTTGTTTTGGACTAGAAAAGAGAATTTATCAATATTTATTACGTTTATCTGTTTTTTTTAATATTACATATATCTTTATAAGGCTTCACATTGATGTAGTTTGTAGGACTGTCGCCTTGCAGCATTAAGGTCTTCGATTCCAGGCCTGGGGTCTTTCTGCATGGAGTTTGCATGCTCTCCCTGCACATGTCTGGTTTTCTTTTGGTACTCTGGAATCCTCTCATGGTTCAAAATCATTACTGTTAGGTTAAATGGTGTCTCTAAAAAGGTGTGTAACCCTTTAGCCCATATACTGCTGGAGCTAGGCACCAGCCCCACTGTGACCCTGATGGATTAAGCAAAAGACGACAGATGGATAAATACTTTTTCATTAAACAAAAGTCATTTTAAAGGTGATGTCAGTTTTAAAGTGTTGCAGTTTTGTCACAAAAACCCTGATATCATAACAAGTATGTAGAGCAGGAGGTTAACCAGGTGCATTTAAGGTCAAGATAAATGTTAAAGGTGGAAATGTTCAGTTACCTTGTTTATTTGCTTTAATGTATTCAGAGGTTAACATGAACATGTGTGTATGTGTATCCCTGGAGCTGCTTCACTGAAGGTAAGAAAACTAATTAAAAGTGACAGACAGGACATTTAGGCTTCATGACCTCTGAGAAACGAACGCAGTCGAGGTTCTGGATCATTAATGGGTCACTCAGAGTGTAGAAGCAGGTATAGTCAGCTGTCATGGTAAAGGCTGAGGGCAGCAAGGTCAAAGTCAATATGTTTCTGTGTGTTACAGCAATCAGAGTCGTCAAACAGTTTTTAATCATAACAAAAACATTATCAACAGAAGAATGAGAAGATGGTGAAACATAACTTGTAACAAGACAAAAAAGAAAAAAAAAACAAGACAAAAAAATTAAACAGAAAAAATACAAAGTTTGAAAATGAATTGCCCATTTAAAAAGGTGAAGAATTGGTGTTTTCATCCGTTTGCTGTTTTCTATCCTACAGTAATCGATTTACCAAATAAGTACATTTTAATACAAGAATATTTATTTTTAATCAATGCTGGTCAAAGAAAAAAAAACCCTTTTTAATTTAAGAAGAAAAAGGATTATTTAGGGATCCTACTGCTGCAGGGGGACAGATAAAAGTTTACAAGCAGAACTGGGAAAGTTAATCTGTTGGGAAAACCATTCATCTTCACTGATGGTCACAAAGGTTACTGAAAGACCATGAAAAGGTTTAAATGTTTAAAGGTAATGAAGGAAAACCAATGTTTTATTTGTTTTTTTGTTTTCTTTGCAGAGCACTCTGTTTGTGTTTAAACAGTTAAAACTTGTAGTCCATCAAGACCTGAGTGGCAAAAATATTTTTTGTTTGTGCTTATTTTATAATTTTGCTTCAGAACATATTCTAAAATGCTTTATAACATTATTTTAAATATATGAATGGATAGGTTTCATTTTAGCATAGCATGTTTCATGGTTGCTTTGTGCCATCTTTAGTATTCATTGTTATTACATCACATTACAAATCACACAGATCAGCA
Source organism: Jordanella pulchra (assembly GCA_034780135.1). Classification (NCBI taxonomy): domain Eukaryota; kingdom Metazoa; phylum Chordata; class Actinopteri; order Cyprinodontiformes; family Cyprinodontidae; genus Jordanella; species Jordanella pulchra. The sequence goes on along the minus strand of JAUZNJ010107960.1, from coordinate 12,463 downwards.
TTTTTAATGCTTTCTGGGGACCTTACAAGACCTTCTCCTGAACCTTGTTTACACCATAGTAAAAACTAACCATAGTCCTCTTTCCAAAAAAAAAAAGAGGACCTGGAAAAATATCTGCACCTCACATCCAAGCCCTCTCTTTGGTAGTAAAGTATGAAAAATATGCTCTCACTCAGCTGCAAGTGGAAGAACACACCCTGCTTTGTAACCTCACCAGCTAGATTTATCGATGCAGCACTTCTCAGTCTGTCTCTGTAACGTGTTTGTCTGCCAAGCCATTTAGAATATTGTGGTGCTGCAGCGGTCAAGTCTGATGCAGAGGATCACAATCACACATTCCCCTCTCACTATATGTAGTGAGAGCAATGTATCGACTTCCATTGATTTTCACACATTTTCAACCATTGTTATGCTCTTAACCTGACAATAACCCTGAACCTGTGCATTCCTGAAACTAACCTTAACCCTAAACTCAGTTCACACCTGAACATGGTAATTCTAGAAAGGGGCCAACAGGACCAGAGCCCCTGTAGAACTGGTTCTGGCCCTTAATATGGCCCCTGTAATGGCCCCAAGATGAAAGCGTATACCGCAAAGACTGAAATCAATTTTTTTTTTGAAATACGTTTATTTTCCGTTGCATTCATCAGGTAGGTAAGGTAAACTAACAATAGAGTAAGTTTATTTAAATTTATTATAAGAGAAAAACTAGTTTATTATCCTCTCTGAAGTAGGCAATATGCAATTATTTTTATTGTAAGCGCAAAAATGCTCTTTTTTTTGGCAGATCATCTCTTTACCTGCTCAATTTCAGGGTAAATATACTTATTTCAAGAAAAGTTTCGTTTTTAGATCAGTTTTTGCAGCATAATGCCAAACTAATTTCTTATCCCGACAGAAAGGACTGCGCTGCAGAAAGTGTCCATTTCTTAGATTAAACCAAAAGGTCTTTTTGATCTGCTTTAGAGATTGATGCACTTCTTGCTTTGAGAATATATTTGATTGTTCAAGAAATCTTACAAAAACAATTTATCCTACTGCAACAGCAGATTATTGCACTTATTTTGAGTAGAGTGTTATCAAACAAAAATTAAATCATTAACAATCTAACATAATCAGCTCTTGCTTTGCTAAATGAAAATAAATATATGGCTAGATATATGATTGCTAGACCTGGTTAGACTCATTCCTTGAACCAGTTTAATATCTCACCTTTAAGCTACATCTTGTCTTTATTGCTCACTTTTATGGAGCATTATTAACGTATACGTAGATGTCTGAATTTGTAAGTGATAGTGAATAATTTAAAGAAATGTTTGTTCATTGTTGCGATATTAGACTTTCATTTGTGAGAGTACAAGTTTAAAGGTTATATGTTTGTTTTTTATCTTTATTGTAGTAAAGTTGTAACTTTTAGTATGTATTTATGAGCAGAAATCACTACTTTATAAATATGAATATTCGACCCCTTCAACCCGTCTTCATCAGGAGTTTTAAATGGTAATTGTATTTTTACAAAGTTGTAACATTTTTACTTGCATTTGTAACTTTTAAACTTATATTTTGACAAATGAAAGATCTAACAACACATGTATGAGTTACAACAAGGACCAAATACAAAACGTAAAGCTAGTTTTAGTATGACTTCAGTTACAAAGTTGGACAACCATGAATATCTTTTTATTGACAGTCATCTTATCCCATTCACTTAATTTACGAAACAATGCACTCTTACCCTGTGTTTTTTATTTCTTTATTTTATTTTCTTATTATGTTTGTTTGTTGTTTTTGTTCTGTGTCCCCATAAAAAAAAACACTGGCCTCTCTGGTAAATTTGTTCTGGAACTGCTGGTCCTAAACTGTTGAGAAGAAAAGGTCCTCACTCTGACCCCAAAACACACACTCACACAAACTTCTATGAAACTTTGAATATTCTTGTAAACAAAATCTAACTTCAAAAACTATTTTGGTCCTTTGCAGCTCCAACACTCCAACACATGCTGATCACGGTGAGGAATCAGTCTGGGAGGTGTTTGATCATTGTGTGGTGGCATGTTGGTGCACTTACAGCTGACACTGGTCTCCCTTCACGCCCTTGGTTGTACAGAAGCATTTTCCAGAGCTGATGTGGCACAAATTGGCATGGCTGTTACACTTGCAGGCTGCAAAGCAAAAACAGAATTGTTTTTTTTAAAAAAAAAGGGGCACGAGAATTGGGTGGAAAAATTGAAAATTAAATTTACTATATTTGAGAGCCATTCCTTTTTTCTTTCAGTCAACTTATTAAAAATACAGCAGAACTGCTCCCCAAGCGAAGCTCTAATCCTGAGCTGCTATGATGAGGCTTTCCCTGAATCCAGCACTAAGACGTGCATTCTGAGTATAAACACAATAATCCTTCAACCGGGAGGTTAATAGAGCTCCTGGTTTGGGATTGAATGCAGATGAAGGGGCAAGTAGGAGAAAAGGGGACGTGTGTGGAGGAGTGCTGATGGGAAAGGGTTGAGAAAAGAGAACTGGAGTCAGATTAGTTTAGGTGCCAAAGAAAGAAAGGCTGAAATAAATGAAAAAGGATGAATTACTCATCATTTTCAGTGCAGCTAAAAGTGTCATTGGACTGAGTCATTTCCAGTTTTTACCGTTGAGTCCCACAACGTGTGATTAATCTGATTCTTCCCATTTCTCATCACTGAATGACACCCACTTCCTACTGATTCCATCTAAACAGCTCACTGATTTCATAGCTGCGATAGCTTTGTGTTTGCTTCAACTTTATCTACATTCAAGGGGCAGTTTGAAGGTTCTGGGTTGGATTCCTGGCCTGGGGTCTTTCTTCATGGAGTTGGCACGTTCTCCCCTTGCATACAAGCACCCGAATCCCCAGGTACTCCAGCTTCCTCCCACAGTTAGAAAACATGACTTTCAGGTTAATTGGCATCTCTACATTATCCCTAAGGGTAAATGTGAGTGATTGTGTGTCTCTAAGAATAAGTGAGAGAAAACGGACAAATATCGATGGAAATTTGTTTGTGAAAGTATATTTCTGCAAATCATTTCAATATTTGCTTATAATAAACAGCTCTATCAGCCCTATGCTGTGGTTACATCAAATGTTATGAGGGGCTGTACAAACCAAAAATCACACTGCCACTCTCATATACATATATTGTATAGACATACATTCTACTCTAAGACACAGTGACACATGCAGTTCTTACTCACAGGAAGCAATTCCTAAATCAGGAGATGAACTGCATATTCAATGGCATATTTCAACAGAAAATCTATCTGAAAATCTGCAGAAAAAAAACTGTTCAAACTATTTAAACACAATATAACATTAGGAAAATGACATCAGAATTTTTTTGACTTTGGCGTGGGTGATGAACCACGGCTAACACGCCTTTCGTGATGAAAGGAGAGAAAGACTAAAAACATTACAACAAATAAATGTCTCTGGACCAGAGCCTTAGCATAAAACATCAACAGGGTGTATCCCCTCCAGGAGATATTTGGAGGGAAGAAAACAAGGTAGATTTTTCTTTGGATTTTATTTTAAACACTTCATCTTTCTGAGCATAACATTTATGATTGGCATTACCATAATTACTAAGAGTCTGGTCCAATATGAGTTGGTGATCGTCTCCCCCTAGTGGTCTGGAGCACTTTTTTTAAAACCCAGCAGTTTTTACTATTTGAAATATTTGTTTGTGTTTTGAGTCTTTTTTCCATGTTTTCCGGTCTCATTCTTGCATTAGCAGTTCTATTTATACATTTGTTTCCCTTTACTATGCTTGGGCACATAAATAATGGCAACAAGCAACACAAAAAGTGTAGTAAATTATTTTTTTCTGAAAATTTAAAGCATAAAATTGAGACAAAAATTCTTTCCTATAGAAACAAAATCAAACCATTCTTTGTCAAATCCCTCCTCTGCCATTGGCTCTTCTGCTTCTATGACTTTGTTGTCAGCCAGATCAGAACATGGTGCTGATCCTTCCATTTTTCATATGTCCGTCTCTAGAAGTCAAGTGAAGAGGCAACCGGAGAGACTGAATTGTAATAAGTCACCAGGTCCTAATGGTGTCAGCCCCAGAGTCCTGAAGGTCTGTGCAGAGCAGCTCTGTGGGATCCTACAGCAACTGTTTAACCTTAGTCTCACCCAAAAGAGAGTTCCAGTGATGTGGAAGACCTCCTGCCTTGTTCCAGTGCCAAAGAAAACTCAGCCAACAGTCCTCAGTGACTGTAGACCTGTTGCCCTGAAACCATGAATGTCCTAGAGAGACCACTGTTGGTTCACCTCAGCAAACAAACCAACAGCTATCAGGACCCCCTGCAGTTTGCTTATTGCCATGGAGTTGGAGTTGAAGATGCCATAATACACCTGCTTCAAAAAAAAACACTGTCATTTAGACAAGGCAGACATCACTATAAGGATTATGTTATTTGATTTCTCCAGTGCATTTAACACTATTCAACCTGACTTAGATGGTGAACAGCTTTGTTTCATGGTGTGGAAACAATCATTCGATTCTTAATGTGAATAAAACAAGGGAGATGATTGTGGATTTTAGAAGAAACAGGAACAAGTTGAATCCCGTTAACATCATGGAAGAAGATGTGGAGGTGATGGAGGAGTATAAATACCTTGGGGTTCATCTGGACAACAAACTAGACAAGGAAGCTTAGGTCCTTCGGTGTTAGCAAAAAAATGCTGCATATTTTCTATAAGTCTGTTGTGGAGAGTTTAATCTTTCCTCCATCATCTGTTGGGGTTAAAAACGAGGAAATGATTTAAAAAAGCTCAACAAGCTAATTAAGAAGACCTGCTATGTTCTAGGAACTCCTCTGGGACCACTGGAGATTATTTCACAAAAAGAGAATTATTCATAAAGTAAAGAAGATCATGGACAACAGAGAGTATTCTCTTTGTAAGATTTTTAAAAAACAACAGTGTCTGCAGTCAGAGGCTTATCCAGATCCGGTGCAAGACAGACCACTACAGAAGATCCTTCCTGCCTACAGCTATCAACAACTGCAACAACTAGTTAAGAGAAAACAAAACATGAGTTACTACAATATTTGATTTCCCTTTGGGATAAATAAAGTATCTTTGAATTTGAATTGAATTTTATTTGTTTAAGTGCTTAAGTGCTTTGTAATCTTTATTAAAAACAAATTATATTTATCTCTAAATCCAGAATAATACTTTGTCTCTAAAGCACCTTTGAGAAATCAGAAATGCCACACTAAATATTTCAAGTCAGTCATCTTAGGCAGAACAGCCTACCTCTTTTTTATTATGTTTTTTTTTTTTTTTTTTTTATAAGGAACTACCACAAGACAAAATCCATTTTATAGAATGAAAAATATGAAGCTTTTCTTTATCCATTAGACCCTCGTATTGATCCAGGGTGTGAAACAGTCTGAGACTAGTTTGACATGCAGGGAACACAACATAGGAGAAAACATAAATACAACATTTCATCTTAGGAAATAGCTGCTGTTTTAAAGGATTTACAAAGCTTACTCCGCCTTATTTTAACAGATACCATTTCCTCGATCCCTACACTTTTTTGGCCCTGGCAGTGACACTTTTACGAGGAAGTGAGGCACGTTTCTCCCAACTGTGTCCTTTTGTTGCCAGCCTTCTAAATCTATATTGCATGAACTACAAGGTGACCCTAAACAGCTCTAATAAACCTGTAATTTGTCTGCTATCTGAAACCTAAAAGGCTGTCATCAGTCTTTTCTCTTATTTTTGTTTCTGGTCGGTCTAAAATGAAGATGCTGGTCCTCCTTTTAGATTTGAGTTTTTTTCGTTGGAAAAATACCAACTCCACTTCTGACATTTAAACGCCCACTCTTCTACCTTATTTCCTTTCCATTTCCTCACTCCAAACTTTCACATTTGAAAAAAAATAAAATATATAAAGAGAGGCTTTTTGTTCTTCTAGTGTCGCATAATCAGCCATTCTTCCCAGACAGAAGTGGGAAGACGGATGCTGGTTGTTTTTGTCTCATCATCTGTCCACCGCCTTCGGTTTACCTTGACCTGAGCTAACCACTGTTTTATTATGAGGCTTGTCTCTGAGCCAGTTGGAAAGAATAATAGCTAAGCAAGACAGTCAATACAGTTGGAGTGGAAAAGAAGCTTTGAGTGTGTGGATGTGATCACACCTATAAGCACAGTGTAACACAAGGTTATAGGGAACATTCTTGTTTGTCTCTTTCTGTAGTGGCTCCATTCAGGGGGATTTAGGGTTGAATTATAGGCCTGGGTGAATCACTGAGTTGCATCATGTTCTGCCTCTAATGTGAGTGCACAATTAAAAAGATTACTTGAACAGAAATTACTATTTTTTTCTAGTGAAAGCTGGTTTCAAGCAATTTATAGTATTTGTTTTAGCCTTGATCTGTCTGATTACCATTTAAAGCCAGTAGATCTGTTGTAAAAAAAAAAAAAAGGAAAATAAAAAACATATAAAAAATTACAAAAAGTGTCTCGCAAAAATTAAGTTAAAGGATTTTGTTTCAAGTAGAGGAGTTCAAGTATCTAGGGGTCTTGTTCATCAGTGAGGGGAGAATGAAGCGGTTGATCAATAGACGGATCGGTGCGTCTGCTGAGTGAAAATGCAAAGCTCTCAATTTTCCGTCTGTTCTTAGAGACAGGGTGAGGAGCTCGGTCATCCAGGAGGTGCTCAGAGTAGAGCCACTTCTCCTCTACTCTGAGCTGAGGTGGATCAGACATAACCTCCCTCTGAGGTGTTCCAGACATGTCCCACAAGGAGGAGGCCCAGGGGACGACCAAGGACACGCTGGAGGAACTACGTCTATCGAATGCCTGTAAGCGCCTCAAGCTGCCAGCAGACCTGGAGCCGGGTTTTGGGGAGAGGGAAGTCTGGGAGTCAGTTGAGCGCCTACAACCAGCTCCAGCACTTTCACCTATTTCGGCTCTGAATGTTTAATATCTTGCAGTTTTTATGGTAAAGTGGATCTTTTGGGATAATTTCAGAAGTATGCTTATTTATTGTGTTAAATGGCAGAATTGATTGATTTAAATCTTTATAGATTTGTTTCAGTAAAATACAGTAGGTCTACATTTGCAATGAGGTTGATAATGGGGTTTGATTAGCTGGAGACGTCAGTTTTTTCTTGTCAATTCTCATTAAAATGTTCATTATATACAGGATAGTTACTTTAATAAATAAATATTTTTAGTTAGGATTATTCTGCTCTTTTGTTGCAAGGCTTTTAGCTTGTTGGAGCTACTGCTGATTCTTCTTCTGCTTCATATATCAGCTCTGAAACAAATGAACTAAGATGGAGGAAAGATTATATAATGTCTTCTTTCTTCTTGATCCTGTCAGGTAATGTCAGCATAGATTAATAAGGTGGGGCACTGATCTTGGGCTTGACTCAGTCTTGACTTTCCCAGGCCTAACCAAATTACCAAGACATTATTGCAAATAGAATGATCTACTTAGCTTATAACCAGAGATTCAGTAATTCAGTAATTCAGTAATCTCTACAGAGTGTATTTTATTACACAATGTCAACATTAACTGTTAAAAATTTATATATTTCTATCAATCACAATGACGTGCATGAAGATAACAACGGTTACACTTTTACAAATATAGACATGTTACACATCGTTAGAAAGCTTTCAGAATTCAACCACCAACTTCATTTTATGAACACAAAGAGCACGAAAGCACTATTTATGTAGACACAGCAGCCTGGTAAAAAACAAGAGTGAAACAGCAGCTCTGACTACATACCTTCGAAGCTCTGCAGAAGTCCTGTTCTGGTGTAAACCAATGTAATAATGTTAGACCTGCCATCAGTTAAACAGATTTAGAAAACCAGGGGGAACCACGGGATATATATATGAACGTTGTTTGTATAGTTGGGGGTTGGATACTGTCGGAGGCTGAATTAACGTTGTGAACCGCACTTCAGGAATCAAGGGTCTAATTGAATCACACAACATGGTGTCAGAAGTGGAGGCTTTCATGACCTGCGGACAAGAGTCAGCATGAATGCCGAGATCCAGTTCCAGACGACGGAAATGAAATTGAGCAAATATGAAAGAGCAAAAAAAAGACCAACGGTTGCACGTTAAAGCACCTGGGGACCATGGGAGTGCTAACGTTACAGACCAGCATGTGGCCAATGCTGTACGGGGAGACACAAGGAGCGGCTACCATGTCCAGGTCAAGCTGCAATCCAAAGCACTTTTACCATCAAGCCACCAGAATCGTTTGACTTTTCCAAACCCTGTGAATAGGAAAAGTGGATTCATCGTTTTGAACGATTCAGGCTGGCAAGTAACCTGACCAATTCTTCTGACACTAACCAAGTTAACACACTAGTTTACTGCATAGGGGATGAGGTGGACAACGTGTTGAGAGAGCTGGAGCTAACCCAGTAGCAGCGCCTGCAATACAGCGCAGTAAAGGCAGGGTTTGATGGATACTTTGTCCCGAAGAAAGATGTGAATTACGAACAGGCTAAATTTAATCAAAGGGTGCAACAACCTACAGAATCAGTCAATGCTTTCCTCACGGCACTTTATGCATTAGCAGAGAGCTGCAATTATGGTCCATTACATGATGAACTTTTAAGAGACAGATTGGTGGTCGGCATTAGAGATTCAGGACTGTCTCAGAAAATGCAGCTCGATAGCCAACTCACACTCGGCAAAGCGATCACCATGGCTAGGCAGTCGGAGGAAGTTCTGCGCCAACAGATGGACCTAAGGGGGAAGATGAGGGCCCATGGTAAAGTAGCTGTGGATGCACTACACAAAAGCAAAGGAAAACTGCGAAATTCAACGCAATACAAAGCAAAAGGACACACACAGCAATGGACTGGGGCTGGTCCAGAAGCCCTACACCATCAAACTCAAGCCAGACGCCAAGCACTTCTCGGTCTCTCAAAGTCCCACGGCGAGTACCACTGCCACTTATGGGCAAGGTGAAGCCGGAGCAGGAGAGGATAGAAAGCCTGGGTGTCATCAGCTGCATTGAGGCGCCAACCGAGTGGTGTTGCGGCATGGTAGTGGCTCCCCAAAAAAACGATGAGGTGAGGATATGTGTGGACATGTCACCAGTGAATTAGTCAGTGTGCAGGGAAAAGTTCATCCTGCAATCGGTTGAACACACCTTAGGCATGCTAACAGGGGGTAAGTACTTCACCAAGCTCGATGTCAAAATAGGCACTTTCAAAAGACTCAGCTCTGTACACTACCTTCATCACACCATTCGGACGGTACCACTTCAACAGGCTACCCTTCGGGATCAGCTCCGCACCGGACCACTTCCAGAACAGGATGTAATCAGAAGTCACCGTGGGTCTGGAAGGTGTTGTCTGCCACGTCGACGACATCCTCATTTAGGTGGACACGACGGAGCAGCACGACAGCAGAGTACATGCAGTCATGGAGCGGGCAGACAAGGCAGGTATGACGCTGAACATGGCCAAGTGCGAGTTCGGGAGACAAGAGGTAAAGTTCCTGGGGCACATTATCTCAGCAGAGGGGGTGAAACCAGACCCAGACAAAACAAAAGCAATCCAAGACATGAGAGATCCAATGAACATCAGCGAGCTTCCCAGCCTTCTGGAAATGGTGAACCAGCCCGGGAAGTTAATCCCCAACCTCTCTGAAAAAGACAAGCCACCGAGAGCCCAGCTGTCAAAGAAGAACATGTGGTACTGGGGGCACAATCAACAACGTGCTTTCAGAGACCTCAGGCATGAAGTGTCCTCAGCGCCAGTCCTCCAGTTGTATGACCCAAACAGCCCACTCAAGATTTCAGCTGACGCCTCATCTTACGGGCTGGGAGCTGTGCTGTTGCAGAAAAAGGCAGAAGCGTGGCTACCGGTCGTGTATGCTTTCAGGTCGTTGACTGACACAGAACAGCGATACGCCCAGCTGGAGAAAGAGGCACTGGTGCTGACATGGGTCTATGTGGGGTTCAGTGACTTCATTCTCAGAGTGTACTTTGAACTTGAAACAGACTACAAACATTTAGTGAGCCTGCTAGAAGGCCAGGAATGATTCAGGATGCGTCTGATGAGGTACTCCTACCCAATCTTCCACACGCCGGGGAAAAGCCTTCACCCCAGCTAACACACTATCATGTGCACCACTGACAAATGCAGTAATGACCTGATGGAGAACACAAACATCTACGTCGAATCGGTGATGGGGCACCTCATGACCAGTGACAGATACCTGACGGAGCTTTGCGAGCAGCTGGAGGATGACAGCGTCTGCGCACAGGTGATGAAGTACTGTGTGGCGGGGTGGCCAGATAGGGACAGGCTGCAGGGGCCCACCAAGCACAAGAGAGCGGTTCTGAATGTGCAAAATGGACTACTCCTTCGAGGCACAAGGTTAGTCATTTCTGCTTCAATGAGAGACAGTATGTTGGAGAGAATACACGAGGGGCACCAAGGTATAGTAAAGTGTAAGAGGAGGGCTGCCCAAGCTGTATGGTGGCCTGGTCTGAGCAACCAGATTAGAGAACTGATACTCAAATGCAGAGAATGCATTAAGGGGAGGGCTAACCCAAAAGAGCCCCTAATGCCAACCCAACTACCTGATAGGCCTTGGCAGAAAGTAGGTGCAGACCTTTTCATGCTAAGGACAAAACTTACCTACTAGTTATTGACTATCTCTCTCATTATGTTGAGATTGCCCAACTCAGCTCCACACGCTCTGCAAACGTCATCATACACCTCAAATCAATTTCTTAGTTATTTGCTTTTCCATTTGGGTATGCAAAAAAGGCAGGGATTACTTCAAATTAGTAAAAATAAATAATGTTATGTAATGGAAAATGGCATCAAAAATAATAGGAAAGTGTTATTCTAGAGGCCTTCACTGAATATACAGTAGACATTAACCATGACCTTTAAAAGACAGCATAACTCATTACAATGCAACTTTATTTATAAAGCTGAGAAAACACAAACATTACAGAAGTGTAGCATTTGCCGACCCCTGGGACATGAAAACAGTAGAATCCAAACAAATCTCTGAGCAGTAAACACAGCTCTGATACAAGGAGAAACCAGCTCCCTGCTCAGCATGCTCCGATGAGCTCTGAGCTATGAAGCTACTGGCGCATCTCATTTTCTCTTACATGCTGAGAAGTTGCAACTATTAAAAATTCTAATTTGGGCTAAAAATATCTAAATCAAGTCAATCAATTCAGTTACAGTGGGGTATCATACACATTTAAAAAGCGGAACCTCTTGTGTAATATACAGTATTTCTTAACATGAACTAAAACTCTAGCTAAAAAACATTTAATCCAACATCATTGTTGGATAAAGTAGGTTATCAAGATTGCCATGGAAACCTGGGAGGAGCTGCTAAGCTCAACAGCTCAGGTAAGTAAGGTCGTACATGAATCCACAAATCTGGCGAAGAAAAAAAAAACAGTTTGCCACGAGAAGACCTTTATTTAACCAGAGGTCTGCATGTAGAAAACTGTGTGTAACAGAAATACACCACTGCACATAATACCAAACACATTAGCCCAACGGTAAAGCACGATGATGGCACCACAATCTGTTTCTTTAACAGGTGTCACTTACTGGTACTCTATTCAGATGATTTACTCTGCTGTTTTAGGGTGTATTCACACCTACCACTTTAAACAGTTCATTTCCCATCTTGTTCTGGACTGTTTGTGTGGGTATACACTCAAGAAAACTAAAACACTAACAGTAATAAAACTAACCCTAACATCATACCTGATTTGCTGCTGTTGCTTGGCAACACATCTGCCAGCCAGCTGCAGCTGTAGGCGTACAGCTTTCCTTTATTTCTTGGTAAGTGCTCTGTGTTGCTCTTTTCATTTCTGGCCATTTCTTTTCTTTTTCTCACATGCCCTGTCTTGAAATTTCAGGCATACCATATTAAAAAGCAACTTCTTATATCTCATAGCAGAATCTTAACTAGGTGATTGGTTTCATCAACCCAGCACTTCATCTAGCACTAAAGGTGATAGGCCACATTGCTGTAATAGTCACCTATGACCTTCACTCAGACCCAGAAGCTGCAAAGGAATGGTTAGCTTTGCTCCAGAAGGCTGCATGGCCCCAGGCAGGCAGGAACAACGTAGTACATCAGAGCTGCTTTACATCCAAAACAAAGTTAGGTCCAAAGTGAAGCCCATGATTGTATTTTATCTTAATTCTGCCAAAAGTCCAAATGTGTAATAAATAGTCATAGGAATAGTTTTATTTAAAACATACACATAAACTACTGTCCGTGCACATTCTGAATTACAGTGGGGAAAATAAGTATTTAGTCAGTCACCAATTGTGCAAGTTCTCCCACTTAACCCTTTAAGGACTACCATTAGAAAGGTCCGCATGAGCATCTTTTTACATTTTTGGATGCTGCAGAGTCATTTTTAGGAGCATTCCAATGTTCTTTACC